>PVJL010000014.1:635311-845719 GCA_004026885.1 Lyroderma lyra
AAAAAAAAAGAAGGCTCTAGTGCAGCTTGAAGAAAAGAAAGAAGGAGGAGTAGAGAAAGAGGCATGAAGTAAGGGAAATGGAGGAAATGAAATGAGTATTGGGACAAGGCTAAAGAAATAAGAACTCAGGCAGAAGGTGGAGAGACACATGGGAACTGCTACTCAGATTTCCTTCTGTTTAATAGATTGGCTCTTAGTGGTCATTTTCTGTGTATAAATTTTTAAAAGTAGTGGCAAGCCGTATAGGTATAATGTAAACCAAAGGACATGAAGGGGAATTGAAAGTCACTCTTCAGAGAGATGAGAGCCATGGAACAAATCTGGGGAAGTAGAAGTAGAATTATGAATAAGAAACAGAGGAGAATGAGGTTTCAGAATGACTCGATTAAAGAATATATCTTGAGGGAGTTCCCTGGTGGTGCAGTGGCTTAGGGCTTCGGCGTTGGCGCTGTCAACACTGCGGCCTGGGTTCAATTCCCAGCCGGGGAATTACCCACATACCACCCCCGCCCCCCGCAAATTAAAAAAAAAGGAATATATCTTGAAAGAGCAAAGGTATTTGTGAAAGACTGCTACAAACAATTGGTAGTATTTACAGCCCATTTTTCTGCTGCTGATGGTGGTGGTGGTAGTGGTGGTACAGGTACATGAGTGCATGGCTCTAGAAAGGGTTATGATGTCTACTTCTCTTACTTTTGGTTCTAAAAATTGGATCTTTTTTTTTTTTTAATCAAAATGACAGAATCCTTTATTGGAGTGATAAGGCACCAGCAAGAACAAAGTCACAAAGGGAAATATTTCTGATTTGATGGTAGCAATTTCTGTACTTAACAGAGAGAAACCAATAATTGTTTTTAAGGATTTCATAAGTCAGAAATTTTGTATCTATTGACGAAGGCATGCTGAAGTCGATTTTATCAGTAGAAATAAAAATATATAAATATTAAGAGCAGAGATATCATTTTTATATTTCTGGGCAGGCACTTCTACTTTTCCACTGAGGCATATCTGGCATAGCCTTTTAGAATTAACAGATTCCAAGACATTGCAAAATGTACATTTACAAGTAATCATATAAATGTGCAAGTGAAGATCATAATAAAGGCATGATCTCTCATACCAAGCTACACTATGTACCCATGTGGCTTTCCTGTGATTACATATGAATATTTTTTTGCTTTAGTGTGATTTTTATGAGAAACCTCATAGAAATCAATTTGTGCATCTTTTCTTCTCAATAATTCACCGGTTATAGTAATATAGATATAACTTAATTTAATTATTGGATTAAAGCTAAACTGTTTAAAATATTGTCAGAAAATTTTTATTTAATAATGAATTACAGGTAAAGTTTAACAAAGTCCCCTAAGCATTGCCTTTAAAAAAAGTAGGCACATAATATTATTTAATGAGAATTTAAAAGTCTAATATGTAATAGCTAACAAACTGTAACTTTGGGTCATGACATGGTGTCAGAACTTTGAAGTAGAGTTGTTCGAATTGCCAGACATTTTCAGGACAACGTTAAGATTGAATTGGTCTAATTAAATTGCTATTATTAAACCATTTTTACACCTACAAAGACAGACAATTTCTGTTTTTAGTGAATATTACAAGCTTGAGACTTGGCTTAGCATATTTTACAAATTATTAGTCATGGAAGTATGAAAGTTTAGATCTGAAAACTATGGATGTGGCTTCTGATAACTTATTCTGAGTACGATTATTAGAACAGCAGCAAATGGGAAACATTCATGGATTTTGTTTTGGGATGTAATTGAAAAGAAAGATAAATTGACAGATTAGGAGATGTTCCATGTCTAAGTATAAATAGCTTTTTTTCAAATTAAAAAATATACATATAAGTTACATGAATTTCAAAACATTAACCAAAATTTAACAGAAATATTAGAAAATTAACACAAAGTTTAAAAAAAACTTATTAATATGAATTAATAGTTTTTTTTAAATGAATATATGGTAGATTATAAAATAGATCTTTTTTTTTTTTTTTTTTTTTTTTTTTTTTTTTTTTTTTTTTTTTTTTTGCTTTTTGGTATGTGGGTAGCTCCCTGACTGGGAATCGAACCCAGGCTGCAGCACTGACATTGCCAGCGCGGAAGCCTTAAGCCACTACACCATCAGGGAACTCCTATAAAATAGATCTTGGCCCAAGTCTTACTTCTTTATACTCAGAAAAGTGTCATTAATGTGTGAGAGTACAAGCCAGCCATTATCTTGTCAGGGCCCAACATGGGCCCAAGAAAATGACATGGTATACTTTAACAGCAAAAGACAGTCTTGTCCAACCCAACAAAGTTTCTATTAAATAATGGAAGTAAGATGTCCAGAGAAGGCAAAAAATGAGTAAAGACAATGCTGTACCAAGTGAAGCCAGGCTGATGCATGTTAAAACTTGTAGGCTTGCAGGAATTTTCCCCCAAATAAATTTTGATATATACTCTGAAATCCATCAGAAAGTAGAAAGTGAAGGAGAGTTCAGACCCTTTAAGGTGTATCTTACTGTGACTACAAGGACTAAAGACATCTGAAAGCATTCATAATGAGTTTTGTATTATCTGTAACACAAACATTTTTATTTCTTCACTCAAAATAAAACTTTTCCTTCCCGAGCTAACTGCCCTAGTTAGTATTCTAAGAAGGCTTTTGACTACAGGGCTGAATTTTCTTTCCTCTCATGTCTTTCCTTACTCTAAATCAGTAACTGTCAAGATTAGAGGAAGAGATTTACAATGTAACATACAAACAAACACAGGCACATACTCACACAGACATCTATTTCTGTCCTCACAAACATTCTCTAAATCAGGAAAAATCTCTACTATCCTGCACTAGTGTTCCCAACTCATCTTTGTGGTCTAAGAAATCCTTAACTTCATTTGTGTACTCATGAAGAAAATTAATCAGTACAGACTCTATAGAATAATGCAGGGGAACAGAAGGAAGGAAACGGAGAGGGAGGCTAAGAAAACCCACCCAAAATACATTGCCATGAGCAGAAGGTAATCACCACTGTTTTATCATGAACCACTCACTTCCCCAAATGTCCCCCAAACCTCTTTCAACAAATCAAAATGAAAATTCAATACCTCAGAATGCACAATAAGACAAAAAGGTAAAACCTGAACCAGAACAGAGAAATTAAGATGTGAAAGATACATATGAAACACTTACAGACATGAAAGCCAAAATGGGAGGTACTGATGGAAAGAGTGAAGGATGCAGAAAACAGAATTGATAAAATAAGCAAAGTGGATAGAAATGAAAAAAACAAACAAACAAACAAGTGGAACTAAATAAGATTCGAGAGAGAAATAAAACATGTACAAGGCACAAAAAGTTATAAAACATAGAGATTAGAGCAGTGCCTAGTACATAATAGCATTAAATAATGTCTATTATTGCTAATTATCCATTAAACAAAAAAATTAACCAGTACAAAGTTGATGTTCTGGAAGAAAACAACAGTAAATATAATAATAAATAATAATATACAATGATGTAATAATATACAAAGATATCCTTGAAGAAAGCTTTACAGAAATGGATGTAGACTTGATTTTACAGTTTTATAGGACCAAATGTGTTCAAAGACAGATTAAAATGAAATGATTAACATAAAATCATTTACTGTTACATTAAGTAAATTTGAAATATAGAAAAAAATAGTCCTTGGAGCATCTGAGCAAAAAAATTTGACTTGACGCTAAAGAAAAATGTTTCTGGTTGGTCTTAGACTTCTCATAAACAGCAATCAATTCTTTAGTATGAAAAATTACCTACAAAATTCTTAAATATGTAAAGGGTGAACACCAAAATTTATAACCAGCCAAAATGGCATTTGGACTCAAATATACTGACAGTAAAAAAAATATTTTTGAACTTGCAAAAAAATTCCTATTGATGCTACAATGAAAGAACTGCAAGTTGCATTCAAATAACTTCATTATAGATTAAGAGTAAAAGCTCTTATGAAATTGTGTAAACATTACAAAACAAAAACAAATAGAAGCTGAAAGGTTAATGGGTTTCATTTAAAATAAAGCAATAGGTATAGATATGTTTAATAATATATAAAATGCATTTATTATATCACCAGTTTTATAACATTTAAACTATTTTAGTTGATATTAGTTAAAATTTTACTTGAGGGGAGTTCCCTGATGGTGTAGTGGCTTCGGCGCTGGCGCTGTCAACACTGTGGCCTGGGTTCGATTCCCAGTCAGGGAGCTACCCACATACCAAAATGCAAAAAAAAATTTTACTTGAAATCATAAGCAAGTCAGAAAAGTGTTCATACAGAGATTTCAAGGAAGTTGTTCAAATAAGTGGTTTCGAGAAGCCCGAGCACTGACCCCCTTTGTCTTTTCTAGCTGCATTTAATCAATCTTTATTGGAAAAGAATTGGATCTAGGACATCAAGGTTCACATAAATATGCGTAATAAAATAATTTACAAGGGCAGTCTCATCATTAGAAATAGCACAGTGGTTATCCGTTTACATTATCATTGTTTCAGCATTTATATCAACATTGTGCTGTTTTTATTTTCACATTGGGGAAATGCAAGCTATTCAAACTGAAACAATGAAATACAAATAAAACATTATAAAACTGAATTCAAAAGGAAACAAATGCAAGTTAACGAAAACTTGAACCTACTAAAAATTTTAAAAATAAAGTAAAATAAATAAAGAGAATAAAGAAATGGCTTAAATACTTTAAGTTGGGAAGACTCTTAGATGATACTCTTTAGTGATAGAAGAAAAATTAAATTATTTCAGGCTTTGAATCCTTACATTTTTTTCTGTCAAATAGTCTTGTTTCAAATCACCTAACAAAAAACAATGACAGTTAGTTTTTCGTGTATTAAACAATACACCAATGATGAAACAAATGAATTTAGAGAGATGACTATCCTAAGTAAATAAAAATAAAGTTACCAAAGTAGTACCTCTTAATACAGAGTTAATGGGACTAATTATACTAGAATGAATGAGCTTTCTCAAGGCTCAATAATAACTTTGATGGGGATCTTTAACCTGCTTTATAGTTTGTCTTTCCACTGCTCATGATTTTAGCAGAGAAGGCTGGAGTACTTCAATCCCAAGAAATCTCTTAAATCTGAGACAGGGCTGAAGGATTTTGGGGGAAGTTTAAAGAACTTTAGTCCATTCACTTTGCAAGGGCTTGTTATTTCCCTCTGTGCCCTGTAAATATTTTGATACATGGCTTTCCTGTGCAATGAAGCCACTCCATCCATTCATGCATTTATTCAGCAAACATTTATTATCTTCTATTGTATGCTGGGCACACATGAATGTTCCTTCCTCACCAATGCTTACATTACAATAAAGATCAGGTCTTAATTTTATATATCTCACGTGCAGATTGCATGCCTTCAAATCACCTTAACTTGGTTACGTATTTAAACCAAGTTTTACTCGTTCATGCACAAATAACAAAATTCTATTGCAATGAGCTTTTATTGCTGATAGTGACTTAACCACCTTCTTCCATGCCTACAAAGAATCTGGATTAGATAATTTATAAACTTCTATATTGACTAAATGTGAAGCTAGTCTGTGGTGTATTCCTCTCAAAGCAAATATTTCTTTTTCTGTTAGTTTATATAAACAATAACGATTGCTATATTAGTGATTTAAATCTGGATTTTTTAAAAAAAATTTAAGGTTAATTAGATAAGAGTAGAATTTCAATAGTCTTAAATGCTTTTCATGATATTTCCTTTCAAACTATTGCTATCTATGAGGCCTGTCTGGAAAGTATCCAGTCATGTTATATGAAAAATACAGGCATTTATGGCTGGATTTTTAACAAGCAAACACAGATGTTTACTTGTTAAACAACAAACGTGTGTTGTTATTTGTTTTGCGATGGCTTTGAGGGAAATGGAATACAACTATTATTACTAATGCTGACTTAAAATGATGTAAAATATCCCTTTTTGTATATGCTAATATGGAATATATTGATTAGGTACCAAGAACACTAATAATAATCTCTAATGCAAGTCTGATTACAAGATAATGTCAATGCATACCACAGAATGTTGGAAGAAGATAACTTATCTTCTTCCTTCTGCTGTTGGACAAATGCTGAGACAAAACTGAAATGTTTATTCTCAAAGCAGAGGACATCGATCTTATAATCAATTTCTATTTCAATGACTTTATATCTAATAGTATCAGATTATTGGTTGTGGTTGGTTGATTATAAGTGCTGGGTGTAGATATATCAGGATTAAATCAGCATATCTTTATATGAATTTGTCAATTTATGCCCTCTCTTAGATTATATTTGATTCTAGTATGTAAATGGCATTTTTCACCTATGACAATTATTAAAATCAATTAAATACAAGAAGGGTGATTTACATATAAAGGAAATGTGTGGTGTAATTAATCTTCATCTTTCACTAAATATACAAAGAAAATTTTTACTATAGCCTTAGTACAAGAGCACATTAAATAGATTATAAAATAATGTGCTTTATATTACAGTTAAATGATATTTGGAGGAAGTCCAGATATGGGCATTGGAAAACGTAATGTTTAGCAGTTACGTTGTTAAGAGGATAGGATATTAGCAAATAACAGAAAAGGAAAAATCAGTGGGAATCATAAATCTTAACTGTAAATAATTTCTGACATAGTGTCAATATTGGTGTTCTACATCATATGTACACTTTGCTTGTTTTTTCTGTACCAACCAAATAATGTATTTGAAATAAACAGTTACTCATGTGAGAGTTGGTAGGTGAGCAAAAATAAAGCTCAGAATACTTGTACATGCAAAGTGAACAAATGCCTTATCTTTGACTGTCCATTGGAAACAGTTGAAACATCACCTCTTCCTTAAGAAGGCTGTGTGGTGCAGGGGAATGAGCACCAGATTTGACCAACCTGACTTTGAATCCCTCTTCCACCATTTACCTGCTGTGTGATCTTGGACAATTATATTTAACTTTGGACTCACACATTCCTGTTTGTAAAATTTGGAGATTTCTGAAGAATAATTGGGAATTGCTATTTGATAAAATACAAGGGTTGAACAATCTGGAGGCACAGTTTGAATCTCACCCATGTGTCCTTTCTGTTATGTAAGTTCTCCATTCTTCAGTGTAAAAAAGAAAAAATAAAACCTACTTCTTAGAATTGTTTTGAAGATTAAGAGATAGTATATGTAATACATTTAAGAGAGAGCTTGGAATATTAATTTAATAAAGCTCCCAGATAGAGAAAGATGTTACTAACTCTTTTGTCTAAAGGGTGGCCAGAGAAGGCTTTTTGCTAAATGACATTTAGTAGAGAGTAGAAAAAAGGGGGAATGTGACATGCAAAAATCTGGAGGAGAAGAATATTTTGAGCAGAGAGGAGAACTGGCGTGAAGACCCAGAAACAAATCCAGGCTTGGTATGTTCAAGGCAAGAATGCCAGGTGGTAGGTCAAATGAGCAATAGGAAAACATGGGGATGGGGAGGATGAGGATGGAACAGCAGAGATCTAGGCCACATGGCCTCACAGGCAGACAGTGATAACAAATTAGGTGGTACTGGATGTTCGTGTTTGGCAGGCCATACAGGGGCAACTCTGACTTCTGCATGGGTGACTGACTGATGGGAGTAAGGATATAAGAGACAAGATTGGGTAGGGAATATTTATTTCCCAAGTTCAGTCAGAGTTTCATTGGTTGGACTAAGGTAATGGAGGTGAAGGAGGAAGATGGGATGTGAAAGAGAAATAAATGATAAATTTGAAATTTGGGCCTGAGCAACTAGAAAAGTAGAGATGCTGTTTTTTCGTGTGTGTTTTTTTAAAGAGGAGAATATTATTAGAGAGAGGGGCAGATTGATGAGTTAGGAGAGCAAGAGTTTTATTTTCAATATATTTAAATGGACCAAATTCAAAGATTGAAGCCGTTATAAATGTTAAATGTATGTCAGTGGTTTTAATGTAATCATCATTGTGTGAAATGTCAATGATTTCTGTTAACTTTTTTTTAGAAATTCTCCTTTCTTAGTATTAACTTTATGTGGAATCACAGTCTGATGAGCTAAAAGAAACAAAGCTATTGCTAAGCCTTTCAAAATATTTCCAATCTGATTTTATGAACAACTAAGGAGGAATTACACAGTTAAATAAAAAATTTATGCATAGCTAGATTCATTAGCTTTTATATACTAATTATGGGCTAGATGATATTTGAACACCAATTTGGTAAAGACTAAAGTATAAGAGTTATGAAGCCATTTAAAATGTCAGATAATTTTATTAGTTTTCATGTAATTAATACTCCGTTGCTGATTTCAAAGGTAAATAGCATTATTCTTTTTGACAGTTATTTTAAAGATAGATGATTTTTTTGTTACATCTTACATTTCAGACTGGAATACCAATGTATATAGTAATTTAAAGACTAGTTTCTATGATGACAAGAATAGAAGAATAGTCTTAATTTGTAAAAAAATAATAAAACAAGGAAATATTCTGTGATTTTTATCTATGGTATAGTCTCCTGGCTATTTTGCCCTTTAGCTATCTATCTATCACTTGGGTCAGTTATACTGCTCATTGTTAGAACATTTAATTTACCAAGTTATAATGATGTTCTTCTAGAGAACAGAGGTAAGTAGAGCAGAATCATTAAATCCAGGCTTTATCTTCAGAATAAAATTTGTATCCCAGCATTGCCAATGATTAGCTATATACTATTCTATTAGTCATTTTGTTCCTTAGAGCTTAGTTTTCCCATCAAAACGTGCACTGACTTCATAGAGTTATTTTGGGAATTTACTGAGATAGTGCTTATAAAGAACTTAACACCGTACCAGAGATATAGAAGGTACAAGTACTCAATTAAAAAGTGCTTGCCATTTGTATTTCTTGTATTCTTATTACTAGCTTATGATGATGATGAATCTATTCTATCTATAGCATTTGAAATGATCAAAATTCATGCATGAATACCCAAGATTAAGCACCTAAAATGTCTTAATGGGGAGAACTTTTCAGCAGTTAAGGGTAAAAATATCCTATACAAGAAATAGAACCTTGAGACTAGACTATACAATAAAATACAGCAAAGACATTTTCTTTTCAAGAGGGTCCTTTGATATTTGAAATAAATAAAGCCTGGGAGGTCTTTGTGTTCCCTTGATGCTGTATATGAATAACTATGAAAAAATTGGATGATCTTTTACCGGTATAAAATAAATGTTTATTTCGGGCCTTCCTAATTTTAAAGAAATTATCCAAAGACAACTTACATATTTCTTAGTAGGTCTATTCATTTTTAAGATAATAGATTGCACACAATTTTAGCAACAATTCCCAACAATAACAACACACACATGCAAAGAAAATTACAGTAAAATAAATGAGTTAATTCCCATTGAAGAGTATGGGTTTTTCTTGATTTTTTTTAGATTCCAGCAAGCAAATTCTAAAATACAGTGATACTTGTTGACACTAGATTAAGCATAGTTAGAAACAATTGAAAGGACACTGAATTTAATTTTGTTTTTCCATTTATGTTAATGCATCTGAAGAAGTTAATATTATTCTGCAAATTGATAAAGGAGATTAGTTGTCACAAGTGCATTTTTAAAAATAGGTAAACACAATATATCAATATTTTTACATATACATTCTATAAATATTCTCATTATTTTCCTGGGAGGTTGTAATAGATTTGTTTGGATGCTAAGAAATGCTTGAAGTGAATTTTTATGACCCAGTCATAAACCCCTAAAAGAAGGGTTTATAATGGAAACATGGTAAAACATTAAATATCAGTACTGAAATAGGTTCTTTTGAGTCACATATTTGAAAATAGTAACAGCAGTCAGGGTTTCTCCCAGAGGTGTATTTTCTTTAGCTACATGTCTAAGTATGTCTAATTACAGGAGTGCTCTTCGTGCCTATTCAATGTTGATACTAAATATGTTTTCCATTACCACCATCTTCTTATTTTAGAGCTTTTAAAATGTACTCTACCCAATAAAATATCTGTGGAAATTATATTTGCAGATTGAGTGAAATGTTTTCCATTGATAAAGGTTGAAAGGCCAAATGTTTTTGTTTTTCAAACATTTTAGAGACAGTTGCCCCAAGACATTTCAGTAACTTATTTTAGAATAAATATAATTTACTTGCTACTTTATTTGACTGAAAAAAATAAACATGAGAAATAACCACTAACATATTACATAATAGTTTACAGTTTACTAAGTACTTTTAAAGGAAATTATGTTGCTTAAGACTGAGCAAAGTCCTATGAGATAAATGCTATCTTTATCATTATCACTATCTTTCTATCTATTGATGGAAGTCATTTGTTTATGGTCAAATGGCAAATACAAGGCTTGACTATTTGATATCTTTAGAGCATCAAAATCTTTGTTCTTTAGAGTTTTATTAATTTTTCTAAAATTCTATAAGACTTTTTGATAATAGAACAAATGAATTCTAAGAAATTACTTTAAAAATTAAAGTAGGCAATATATTAGTAAAATATGAGCAATTTTTTCTTTCTCATTAGCTAAATCAGAATTTAGTTAATATTTAAATTAAATTAATGGACAAAAAAAGAGATTGTATGGAAAGTAGCTTCACAGGGTGATCTGATCATAAATTCCTAATTGGACAGGTTATGGTGGGAAGTCCCACCCTAGGCTTATGACTTTTTTAGTGAAATGTTTTAAGCCAACCCTGCCCATTGTTATCCTGCACCTAGGCTATCACCTTTGAAATAACAGAAGTGATACTCCTGGGATGGGATATTACCCCTAAAGATAGCACATAATCTTCTTAACTATCCTGTAATCTAATCTTCCTTAAGTCTCCTCCTTAATTTCAAATGCATAAAAGAAGCAGCAAAACTATTATTCTAAAAAGCATTTGAGTTCTTGTTCCCTCATATATATTGTTAGTTTGGCTCAAATAAACCCCTATAAAAATTCTCTACAAGTTTGGGTATTTCTTACATCAGAATTAGCATCTCAAAGATATATAATTGAAGTTACTTACCTTAGAACTGCTTTTTTGTCCACAATTTCCCCTTTTGGTTATAAATCAATCCAAAGAATGCATTGACGACCAAACTTTTTGTCAGATAGTGTAGTCTCACAGCACTAAGGTTCATTCCTAGGAAGTCTCAGTATAGATGTCATCTTATTGAAAGGGTAGTCCACTGAGGATGAGGCAATACTGTATCCATGGGATATGAGTTGAGACTAAATTTTCCCAAAAAGAAGACAGGTAAATGAAAGGAAGTCGGGTCTTATGGCCTTCATTGTGAGAAAACACTGGGTCATTTCTAGTCTATGAACTATCACAATTCAAGTGTTGTCTTCTGTCTCATTTTTCTTTACTTGGCATTTAGTGTAACATTTACATAGGTCATAAAAAGTGCATTAACATTTATCTTATACATCTTCAGTAATCATAAACAGTTGGACTATATAGAAAGAAAACAAATATAACTATTATTATGACTAATATTAGCAGACAGGTAAAGACAATCAAACAAAATGGTTTCTCAGTTCAACATCGATCCATAGGAATACATGCTTTGCTGATGTCTTGAGATAACTGTCTGCCTCTGATTCAGTGGCTTCTCATCCTAGAAATAGTCTCATGTGTTAATCCATTTAAGTTTAACTCCATATGGATTAATTAGTGATATTTGATAAGGTCCCTTACCATGACGTTGGAGAGAGTCTTTTTATTTAATATCTCTTCCAGTACACAAAATTTCCTGTTTATAAGTCATGGTCTTTGAAGTCTTTGTCTTATGGGAGTGCATTATGAATTGAATCAGGTACTAATTTATCAATTTCTTTAAGCTGATTAATAACTTCTTGACACTAATGCAGAATGTCTCCTCTTAATAAGTTTGGTTCATATGCCCCTACATGCAGATGCCTAGGGTGACCAGTGAGTCCTTGATAATGAGAAAGGCCATGTTTACCAAAGTGGACAGATCTCAGGATGAGGAGCACTGTAAGGGAGAGCTTGTAGCCAAGGGAGAGTAAAACTTCTGAAAATTTAGTTAGTTGAGTTTTAATTTTACCATTTGTGCATTCCACCAATCCAGAGGAAGGTGGGTGATAAACACAGTGAAAATGCTGTGGAATAGGCTAAATTACAAACGGATTGCAGTACTTGCCCACTGAAATGAGACCCTTGGCATTGCAACTCAGAGGGAATTCCTCAATTAGGAATTATTCTTTCCAATAAAAATTTACCTATCATTAAGGCTGTTGCTCCCTTGTAAGAAAATGCTTCAACCCAGTGAGAGAACATATAAATCATAACTAATACATATTTGTATTCTTGAGATGGTGGCCTTTGGATAAAATACAATAGACATTCCTCAAATGGACCTAAGGGGAGTGAGAAATGTCCCTAGGATCCATGGAGTAATTTTCTAGTGTTCTATTTTAGATAAATAGAACTTCTGCTATATACTTTATGAGCAGCAGTGGGAGAAGCTTTCCAGTAATATTGTCTATTCCACAAAAATGAATTTTTCAGCATCCAGTGTGCTAGTTCATGTACATGTTGAAGAATAGGCAATGGAACTCCTATAGGTAAGATGGGTTTCCCATTGGATCCAAGCCATATCTGTTTGTTCTGGGTCAAAAGTTCCCCTTTTTTGTTGTCACTTCTTCTTCTTCTTTTTTGTTTTTGTTTTTGTTTTTTTCTGTAGCTGTGTTTTGGAACTGTACAAGAGAGTATCTTACTGATTTAGCAGGGAGAAAAGAACATTTTTGAATCTGATTTGATTGCTTAGTGCTGCTTTTTTAGCTGCAGCATCAGCTAAATAATTTTCTTTTGTTTACATGGTGGTAGCTTTAAAATGTTCAGGAATTTTGATAATTGCCAGTTGTCTCAGTTACTGTATAGCATCTAATAATTCTACATCCTGTTTTCCATTCTTTATAGACTGCCCTGAGAAAGTTAAGAAACCATGTTGCTTCCATAACACTCCAAAGTCATGAGCTGCATCAAAGGCCTAGTGAATATCAGTTTAAACATTGGCTCTTTGCTCTTTGGCCACTTTACAAGCTCAAGTCAGAGCAATTAATTCAGCTTGTTGGGCAGATCTTATTTCAGATAAATGAAAACTTTCAGTTACATCCACCATGGAGGTTACTGCATATCTAGCTCTGTAATATCCCTGTTTGTTTTTGAGATAAAATCCATCTTTAAATCAAATTAAGTCAGCATTATCAATAAGAATTTCCTATAAATTATTCTTAAGAGCAGGAAGGTGTTCAGTAAGTAAAATATAATTATAGGTGTCTTCATTTTGTAAAGAAGGTAATAAAGTTGCTGTCTTAGAACTGTTATATCAATCTAAATTAATATTGAGTGCTGAAAACTCAGTAGTACTTCTTAGTACTCATGTATTGAAGTACAGGAGTACTTAATAAGAAGCTGGTGATCTTCCCAGGTAAAGGCATAGAGATATTAACTGTCAATTTTTACAGGAATGCTAAAAAGGCACTACATAAACCTACTACTGAAAAATAGTGGCAGCTCACAGCAATGCTTGATAATAGGGTATGTGGACTTAGACCCACAGGATAGCTGGGAGTAACTATTTTATTAATAACTCTTAGATCTTGTACAATATTCATCCTTTTTCAATAGGTTTCTTTATTGGAAAGATGGGAGAATTATAGGAGCTCACGCATGGAATTATAAGTCTCCATTTAAAGTAATCTTGTATAATGGACTTAATTCCAGCTAGCACATCAGGTCTTAAAGGGTATTGGTAAAGATTAGGTAGAGGCAAAGTATTGTCAGTAATTATTTTCATAGGAGTGACTGACTTGATCTTGTTAATACATGTTCTAGAAAGTGCCTAGAGCTCCATAAGAATGTCTTAGAGCCAATGTTAAGTCTCAAGATTAGTTTCCTCTTGTGGAGGTTCTCTTAAAATCATTATTTTTCTCAATTGATTCAGCATCTGATTTATTGGTTCTACATACATTTTGCCCTTCTAGAAAAGGATATATGGGTTTCATGGGTTTTAGGAAAGTCTCACCTATCAGGTGAATTGAGGCAGATTTGACTACCACAAGGAATTAGGCTCTGCTTTAAAAGTGGACATTGGAGAGTGTTCCCTGGTGGTGTAGCGGGTAAGGCTTTGGCGCTTTCAACGCTGTGGCCTGGGTTCAATTCCCAGCCAGGGAACTACCCCCCAAAAAAATTAAAATAAAAAATAAAAATGGACATTGGTTGATTAGATATTTCTACAATTTGTAGACTTTTCTTTACAAAGGAGAGGGTGACTTCATTGAGTGGGGTTAAGAATAGATAAAGTAGTCCCAGTATCTACAAGGGCATTAGTAGTCTGCCCTTTTATTGGAATTGTAATTTCTCCTAACTTATTGGTCAGCAAAAGCAGGTATGCCTCTTACAGTCCTTGGAACAGCACTGTGCTTGCTCCTATCTCCTTTCTTTTTCTAAATCCCATTTCAGTTTTCTACAGTTTTTCTGAAGATGGCCTGGTTTTTTACAGTAAAAGCAGACTGTCCTTTCCCCTAATTGAAAAGTCCTTCGGGGAGGTCTGAATTGATTTCTTGGTTGCTGGAACTGTAAATTCATAATTTTAGTAGCTTTATCCTTTTATTCATTCTGAATAGTTTTAAATAATTGATCAGACCGAATGGCTAGTTTATTATTATGGGTGGTCAGCCAGATTAATTCATGTTATTTAATTAGAGTTACAAGCTCCTCCTCTAATCCTTCCAGACATGCCAAATTGAACATTGGATCATTTTGATGATCCTTAAAACTTTCTGGAGATAATCCTGAATATTGCTTCAAAGTTTATTCAAAATGTTCAAATAAATCAAGCAGAATTTCATCAAGTTTTCATCTAGATTGTGGGATTTTTATCCAGTCTATTTTCTGGGGGAGAAATCGCCGGAATGGCTTGGTGAAGCCTGTGGGCTAAGTCCCTATATTTTCCCCAGTTTCTTTGTCTTTGTTTTTTTAAAAAAAATGGGGATAAACACATAATACAACACATAGAAGATGTAATGTAGAATTGTACACCTGGAACCTATGTAATTTTTACTAATCATTGTCATCCCAATAAATTTAACAACAAAATTTTTAAAAAACTGTAGTATTAAAGCAGATCTTATTTATTCTGCTGCTTTGCTCTCAGAAATCAATAAATAGGTGTACTAGTTGGAACAGGTTGGAATAGCCAAGATCATATATTCTAACAATTCAATGTCTTTGCAAACTCAACAGGGTCTTGGAGAGTATCAGGAAGACCTTTAGGTAGATTATTTACCTCTCTTTTAGCCCAAGGAGTCTGGTTCCCCTGATATTGAGACTGGCTTTTCTCTAAAGAGAACTGCCAGAATTTTGTTTGTTTAACCTCTCCTGGTCTGACTTTCTATTCATAGTTTCCCCCAAGTCAGTAAAGGGTGGTGTTAGAGGGGTTGTAGAAGAGAAAAAAATGAGGAAGAAAAAGGGAGCACAAGTCCAGAAAAGGGAGCTTAGAAAATAGCGGGGTGATTGGAGAAAGAGGCAAAGTGGGATGTTGTCATTAAGCAATTTTGAAAGCCTTCTTTAGTTCTGAGAAAACCTCTAAAAATTTCTCATTAGCTTCCTGAAGTAAAGAAATTTATATATGAGAGTTTAAAGAGTCTTTAAAATATTCTTATTAACTTCTTAAAGATAGTTTATCTATGCTCCTTTCAGAGGCTTCTGTTTTCCAGTCAAGGTGAGCATCAGATTCATTCAGTTCAGTTTTAGAGCCTGCTTTTTCCAGGTGAGTGCACAAAAAAATTAATTTAGAGTTGTCAAAAAAAAATTCCCATTTGACCATCATAAGGGGATCACCCTTCGTAGTTAAATCTCCGCATTTCCAGTTGACGCTCCCTATGAGTTGTACATAAAACTTGCTGGGTTACTAATGGGAGGCTGACTTTCATGGGTATAGTAGCCTCAGAGGCACAATTTTCCATGTTAATTTTAATTTTAATTTTGAGACAATTTTAAAAAGCTGAAATGTAAAAAGCCATGTAAGATTCCTTTTCTTAGAATCAAGAGAGGGCTCACCCTAGTTCACCAGATGTGAAATGGACAGGCAGTGAAGCACAATAGGCCCCTGCTAGTACCTAGCACCCGAACCAGGTCCATGGGGCGGTCCTGAGTGGACTTCTTCAGAATCCTGTCAACTACACCAAGTAAATATAGATGTGAGAACATTCAAACCTATAAAAAATTTTATAAAAATTGATTTGAGCCAAATAGAGGATACACCTGGAAACAAGATCTCAACAGACTGAGAAAAATGCTTCCTAGACTGAGTTTGCAATTTATTTTATGCATTTTGGAATTCAGGAGGTGATGTCAAGAAGATTAAATGATGGTGGGAGAAAGCAAGGTGGGGATTGAACAGGATAGTTAAAAAGGTAAGTGCTCCCTTAAGGGTTGTTATGCCTCCCAGAGGTCTGAAAAAGAGGATTGCTCTGGCATTTTCAAGGTGTGTTAATACACAAAAACAATGGACAGGGCTTGCTTAAGGCAAAGATAAACCTCTTGCTAAAGAATTTATTTGCCTGGGGTGTGACCACCCACCAGGACCTGCCCAGTTAGGAATTTATAATCAGGTCACATTGAGAGATCACTTTCCATAAAACCTCTTCTTTTTCTTCAGGATAATGACCCCAAAAGTTTTTTTATTGAATGTATAGTAAGCAGAGAGATATTTTACCCAGATTGTTTATCATTTTCTAGAAGTTATATTGGCAAATGAATTGAAACAAATATGAAAATCCTCCTGCAGATTTTCTTCAACTCATTTCCTGTTTGCCCTGGGAATACTAAGTGTTGTAGCCTTTACCACAAGAAAACTCCTCAATTTCAAATCCAAGAAAACATAGCATTCCTACGCATGAAAAAAATTATTAAATACTGATCATCAAATACATGTCTGT
Organism: Lyroderma lyra; assembly: GCA_004026885.1. Lineage (NCBI taxonomy): Eukaryota > Metazoa > Chordata > Mammalia > Chiroptera > Megadermatidae > Lyroderma > Lyroderma lyra. The sequence goes on from PVJL010000014.1 coordinate 652,328, forward strand.
TACGTTAAGATTAGGGACAAGTTCTATTTAGAAATGACTCCAAGAACAGTTTTTATATTTTATTTGCATGTTGAAAATCAGAGTTGCTTCAGTGTCAGAGAGCATGTTTATGTAAAATTAAATGAACACAGTAGTGAGCTGTACATTTTTTTTCTAAATGGGAAATGGGTTAAATGACTGAAAATCACTGAGAAAAGGATTCCTCACATTATCCAAAATATAGTGTGTTGGCCATATTGCAACGAAAATATTGCCACGTAAATTTATCTTTAACTCTTTTGCTGTGATGCTCAGATAGATATATCTGAATGAGTATTTCCATCTACTGACTGTGGCATTTGAGTTTACCCTATGAGCTCAAAATTTTTTTTCTCCTTTTACAAGATTTTTCAATGTTTTTCTGTGACTTGCACTATCAACAACAAAAATGTTTCATATGGCATAACATTTTGTAATAAATTTTATGTCATCAATACCATTAGATTCTACTTTTGCTGTACTTAAATCTAATTGATACAACTTAGTATGTCTTGAGTGTTTTGCTAAAATTCAATGTAATGATAAATTTATTACTATGTAACAAAAATTTAAAATAATGTCATTTATATATAGAACGACTCAAAATGTTATGTTAAAAGCATAGAATAGTTAGAATATCGACTTTTAAGTTTTTATGGCTTTTTGACACATTTTGAAAAAAATTTGTAGTCACTTAAGGCAGTGAAACGGTTAATATAGGGTAGATAATATTTGATTTTTCTGCCGTGAAATCATTTTTTAGAGGCTTTATTCTCATTCAACAAGTCTAGAGTAAAAACCATTTTTGAAAACCAAGTTTTCTTTATCTAGCTCTGCATTTTAATTAGAGTTTTAAAAATTTATTAAAATAAGTAAAAATATTGATATTTATTCCTTGAAGTTTTGAGTTAGGTATCTTCAAAGTGCCAAATGTATCTGCCAAGTAAAAATACTGAAGTATAAGTTGACATTATTTCAGAAGTTTGATGGTCTTTTCCTTTCTCCCCTACCCCTTCTTATTTCTCAAATACAAAATACAAAGCAGTTTGCTCTTTGTTCTAGCAAAACATATTTATCTTTGACACCCAATGAATGTAGAGCTCTAAAATTTTAGAGAGAGAGAAGTTTCAGAAAACACTTCATCTTTGCTAGAACCAATAGGGGATCACAGTCACAGTGTGATTCTTTGGATAAACTAAAATATAATACCTGTTTCTGTGATTCTAGTTCTTTTCATTAGGTGCATCCTTAAAATCAATCATATGTGCAGTAACTATTAGATGATACTATCACAATACATACACGACAGAATAAAATCTTACAATGAACGATGCCTGATTAGCAGATGCAGTTTTGTCCATCGAAGGCCTGGGTTGCAACTTCAAAGTTTTCAGTGAGTCATCAGAGGACATGTTGAGTAAATTTACTTGGAGAGATAGAAATGAATTAATTTAAATTATTCAAGAAAGGATGTGAGGCCAAGGGTAAGATTTTAGTCCTGATTCATAATGTAAACAAAATTTAAAAGTACAGTAGATTCCCTGTTAACTGGAACTCTAGCAACTGGCATTCTCAACCGAATAGCAAAAAAATTAAAGAAATAACTACATTGATCCAGCAATCTACAGGTCCCCATGGGTGCTGGTTAACTGAAAATACATATATATGTTCAAACAGTTCAGATTTGTTGGAGTTGAGAGGCAATGTTTAATAATGGAAAAGAGTTCCTCATATCTTCCAAAATTTCCGAAGTTATCCATAGTCTATAAAACATAGCTGAGAAGAAACACCATAGTATTTTATTCATTTAAATATAAAGAAATCAAAGCAAAGCCCTATGTAAAATACATAAGTATCAGTTGACTTGAAGTTAATCATTAATTTGATGCATAAAGCCAAACCAATTTTAATATTCACCAGAAGATACAAATTGCAAAAAGGAATATATATTTATGTGTGTGTATATATATTTATGCGTGTGTGTGTGTATATATATATATTTACATGTAGTCACTTTATATAACATGTTATATATTCATTAATTTATATGCTTCTTTTAAATGTTTGCTTCTAGAAATAGGTTTCAACTTTCAAATTTATTCTCTGTTGAGACTCCATTGTAAATTTTTTTGTTATTGTTTAAACATGTATCACATCAAAACCTCTCAAAATGCTGCTTATTCAGAGTGTTTAAATTTTATGTAGTTAAAATTTATGTGCACAGGATTTTAATGGATAAGTTACACAAAGAATAATGTCAAATGACTCAGCTTATCAGAAATGTTAAGTGCCCTTCACACATCCCTAAGTCTGGAGAATGTCATTTCACACCACTGCCAACCTATCTAAAATTACTTCAAGGAATGTGTGGAGCTTTAGCTTCATTTACATGGGGATTTACAGTAAACATTTCTGATAATATTATGCTATACAGATGCTTGAGTTTACATTAATGTTTTTTTGTTGTTCTTACAGAATATTTTGGTAACAGAAATTTTAAAAAGTAATGTAAGAGACTTAAAAATAATGTAGGAAAATTCTTTAATTACACATGTTAAAAAATAAGATTGGATTTATTAAATTACTTATTCAGGTTATTGCTCTTTATTATTAACAGAGACAAGGGCAAACTCTTTACCTGACTTCTAGGGAAAGAATTTTTCAAATATACAGTCTCCAAAACAATTTACATTTTATGTAGTAGTGAAATCGCCTGCTTAATATCATGGAATTTTTTATTTCATCTCTTTTTTATTTTTACATATTGAGATGTGTTTTTAAGTCTTCCCAAAGCCTGCTCTGTTCCACTTTCAGAGGGTAAACTTTGCTTAACCCCCTCCAGAGTCCTAATACCAGTTCTCACTGACCTGTCTTATCCCAGTCTCTTACAATGAGTTTCTACTTTCCAAGTTCTGTTTTCAAACCATACATGTTAGTCCCTAATTCATCTTGTCAACATAAGAAATGTCCAAACCTGTAGAGAACTTTTCTAAGTGTATTTGAGTTTATTGGGGCCAAACAGGGTATGCCTAGAAGCAAGATCTCAATAGACTGAGAAAAATCTTTCCCAGCATGATAGTTTGCAGTTTCTTTTATGCATTTTGAATTAAGGAGAGAAGGTAAGGAAGATTACATAAAGGTGGAAGAAAGCAAGGGTGGGGGAATTAGATTATGGGATAGTTAACAAGTATTGCTCTCTTGAGGGTTCTTATCTTCTGAGGGGTCTGAAAAAGACGCATTTCAAAGGAGTGTTAACCTAGATGCACAAGCACAGTGGACAAGACTTGCTTAGGGCAAAGATTAACTAAAGAAGCTGTATACCTGGGGCATGGCTATCCACTTTAATCTGCTCAATTAGGAATTTATGATCAAATCACCATGTCACATTACTTTCTATTAGATTTATTACAGCACCATTTTTTGTCCACAATCTACATCATTTTTTATTGCCATAAACTGAAACTTCCCATCTTTTACTAGAATGTTTACTTTTTATTTTTCTTGAGTTATATGTGAAAGATTGTAACCCTGTAAACTTAGAATATATATACAGCCTATGCAAAACAGGTTAATTATTGTTGAAAATAACAGTAGAATGTTTTTAACCCTGAATAAAAAGGCTTCATGTTGATTTAGACTAACTTTTAAGAGCAAATCTTTACTCTTAATGGACTTAAATCTCTCCAGTGAAACTAATTCTACTTCTATTTGCCTCACTCATACCCTATTAATGAATACCCTTTTGTCACCCGTCTTCTTTGTTGCTAAACTACTGAAGATATTTTCTCTATTTTCTATTTTCACTACTCAAGTCTGATCCCCTCTTGTCTGCACATCGATTGTTCTTGCTGGAGGCACCAATAACCTCCATCTCACTTCAGTGAGACTTCTTTTAACATCTTACATAAGCTCTCTGCAGGATTAATTTTAGCTGGATACATCTTGAAACATTTTTTTTTTCTCCTGGCTTCTATGATGCCATATATCTGGCCACCTCTTCTCTGTCTTCCCCTTCAGGATTATTCTCCTTTATCTGGAATAGCTCAAGATTTATTACCAGGCCCCTTTACCATTAGTTTTACTGACCTCAGATGTTAACTACTAAATTTTATATATAATCCAGAACTCTTCTCAAATCCAGGCTAATTTATCCAACTACCTCATTGACGTCTCTTCTTTCATATTTTGAAGGTAATTCAAGATCAGGACTTGTGAAACTGAATTTATGGTTTTCCTCCTCAAACTTAATGCTGTTCCAACATTTCTCATCTCTGAATCGCAACATTGTTCCACTCATTTTTCAAGTTAGGGTTCGTAACCCACCTTCATTGTCTCCTTCTCACTTAATTAGTTCCTTTCTGTGTCTGACCCTGTACTGAGTCCTTAAATGACTTTTTTAATTCTCATAACTACATGAGGTAGATATTATTATTCCACACTGTCCTTTCTATATCCAACCCATTACTATATTATTTCAGTTTTGCCTGGTAAGTAGCTCCTAGATCCATCACTTCATTTCCCTACCTCCCACTCCTTAATCTAGTCCATGTAATGTCTCACTTGCATTACTTAAATAACTTCACAGTTCTCTACACTGACTTAGCTCACCCTCAATCTGTAGCCAGAGTGATGTTTTTCAAACAGATCTCTGCTCACTTCACCTATATGTCTACCTCCTTAAATCGCCTTAATAATGCTCTACACACCCCGTGGGATCTGTCACCCACCTGCCTGTCTAGATCACTAAGCTGTATTTCCCCCAATGTTTACTGCTCTTCCTTCAGATTTTGGTTCAATTGTGTCTTTTATAGTAGAGCCTGATCTGACTTCCTTTTTAAAGTCAATGCTCCTATTACATACTTTCCCATATCTCCCATTTATAGTATTATTTTAGCTGCATTTTGAAATTTATTGGTGAGATTAGTCTAATATTTTTCTCTCCAAAATTGTTTGCTATACAAGTTTATGTTTGTTTCTTTGAGAATTTTATCACCAGATGTTAGACTGGTCTGCTTTAGAGCAGAAATTCTTCATTTATTTTTGAAAAAATAAATGTTTATAGACTTCTGTTCTTTCTCTATCTTATATATACATATATACCATTGCACATGCATACATATTATATCATTCTCACACATGACCTATACACATGAATAACTGCCCTTACACTTACTTCCCATGCACACATGTGAACAACTTGTGATAATAAAACACATAAATTGTTACCATCTGATTTTCGTATTATATCAACATGGCCTTTTTTCACTAAGTAATTTAATTTATTTTTTATACCAGTGCTTAAGTGGTCCACATATTATTTCACTATATGAATGTGACAAGATGTATAAAATTAATGCCCTCTTATTTTACTGTTAGAGATATACCTCGGTTAACATCTTTTTATATTAATCTTTGCTTATATCTATAATTAGTTCCATAGGAAAATGAGGAGATGGAGAAGAATAATGAGAGGCTGGCAGTTTTTATATGATCTAGAGCAGTTATCATTGGTCAGAAAATGTGCCAAGATGCACAAATATACAGCCACCCTGTAAGATGTTTATTATAATTCCCATTATATAGAAAGGTCAGCTAAAACTCACAGCACGAAGTTAAGTTACTGAGATTATACAACAAGCAAGTTGCAGACCAACCATTTGAATGCTGCACTGTTTGCTTACAATAAGACACATTAATAATAGACTATATTCATTTTAAATGTCTTGATGTTTATTGCCAAGTGTCCTCTATTGAATTTATATTAATCTATACTTCTATATTTCAATATCTATGCCATCCTTATTATTACTATTATGGTTATTACTAGGGAAAATTTTTTCACCATTTAAACACATAGGAGTTCATTTATTGTATGTTTTGAATAGAAATAAGATTTAATACATTTGTATATTTCTGTGAGTTGTTTAGACTTATCATTTTATCATTTTTATTGGTATGTTTTTTAATATATTTGAGTCATCAGAGCTCTTTCCATATTACAGACATTAACTGTGTACCTCATATATTGCAAATATTTTCTTATTTTGTCAGTTTCCTTTTAATTTTGTTTATGGTGTGTGTGCCTGTACTTTTGATGTAGTCATTTTAACTCCTTTGTGTAGCCAAATAATTCAAGAACATAAGCTTTTACATATTCGATATTTGACTTTTTGAAAACATTTTAATGACAAATAAAGGTTAAATAATTCTTGAAAGAAATGTGCTTGGAAATATAAATTATAAATATGGTTGGTTATATAAGTGAATGTAAATGAAATCTATTTTAGATATGTCTTGCTGAATAAAGATGTCTTAGTAATAGGAATAGCAAAAGGTTTTGGAAATAGAATGAATGTACACATGAGATGAATTTGGAGCAAAATGAATAGAAATTTACCCAGAATCAGACTTTATATAAAATATACAGCTATATTATAAATTTTAAAATATGTTAAAATCTTCTACTGAAAGAATATTTTTAGAAGGAGTATATACGTTATTGGTATCAACAAACTTGGTGTGATAAAAAGGTCAGAGAAAATCATGGAAGAACATAAGAATGTGAGGTTGGATAGAGGTTTTGTTAATTGTGGTATTGCACTGCTTTGTTGAAATCCAACAATTGTTGCTATAGTGAACAAGAAAAATTCAAAATTTAAAAAAATAAAAAATGAAAATAAAAGCAATGGACTGGTAGAATAGAATCATAAAATAAGTCAGAAATGGTAATTGTTTCATGAATTTGAAAGATAATTAGATGTACGTCCCAACTGTATTTTGCCCTCACCTTAGTATTATAAATCTGTCAAACATTTTCTCTTCACCCAAAAGCTTGGTAACATTAATAACATGGTCAATTTCACTCTGATATGCCTTGTAAAAAAATGAATGCTTTGGGAGTTCCCTGATGGTGTAGTGGCTTAAGGCTTTGGCGCTGGTGCTGTCGGTGCTGCAGCCTGGGTTCGATTCCCGGTCAGGGAGCTACCCACATACCAAAAACAAAAAAAAGAATGCTTTGTCCAATAATCCTTCACATTCCCCATTGTATCTAAACCATACTGGACACATAGTATGAAATAAACGTATAATAGTTTGCTTATTGATTTTTTAAATCTTTATTTCTGTACCTACTCCACCCAAGATAAAAACAAAATAAAACATAAAAAACAAAACCCCTGGGTACCTTCATGATAACAGACCTGTCCCTGGGTGGTTCTGATACCTGGAATTTACTAATGCCAAGTTCTGCAAGGTCCCAATTGTAGTTACTCTGACATATAAGTTGTGCCTTTAGAGACCAAAAATTCAGCTGAGTAGTAACTGATCACTAAACTTTAGGATAAGGATAAGCTTACTTTGTCAAGCGTCACTGTATTTTTCCTTCACAATTATATTTGCTAAAACATTCTCTGTCTTCTTAAATAGAGTATGTACCATACAATTTTAGTTCCTGATGAGTAACAATTATCAATATGCACTCCAAGAACTGAAAAATGATGTCTTCCAGAGTTGTTGAAGTTGGTGATTGTCTTGCCTCTAACATCTATCTGTGTCAATACCCATACTTTCCAATAAGTTTATGTTATTGATCATATACTGTTTATACACTGCTGAGAATATATAGAGGACAAAGTTAACACAAAATTAACTGTCCTCTCCCTCTCTCCGCACCCAAAGGTTTGGGAGCTTCTCTTCTTACACTCATAACTGTTCTATCCAGACACTTATTCTCCTATTCCCTTGGAGTGGGGAATCTGTGAAAGTTGATAACCAATTCTATTTATTCTATATCTCCTTGTTATCAGTGTCTGTTATTCTACCTAATTCTGTTTATTCTGTATCTCTTTGTTATCAGTGTCTGTTGTTCTGCCATTCACTTTCCAATAGTTTCAAAGGACCGTCAAGGCACTCAACGTATAGTATTTGTCTTCATTCTTATTGCATTACCATTTGAATCTTTCACTGTCTGTCTTTAACCACAGGTTGTGCCATATGATTTTATAATACAGTGTATTAGGAAAGTTGGGGTATTTTTCTCTAGCTCATTAATTTCAGTTTGTGTCATGCAATTTAATTTGGTCAATGAAGTATAAGAATGTATGAATTGAGTTGAGGTTAGCCTTGCCTCTTATATGCTTCGGTCACACAAAATGAGAAGAGCATGCCCAGAGAGTTTAATATCCATCAGCCTGGCCTCTAGAATGAACATGTAGAGAAGACCTAAATACTAGAGCAAATCACCCAGCAACCAGTAACTTGAAGTATAGTGGCCCAGGTGAAAGCCTAGCCCAGATCAACTGAATGGAATCAAATTGAAGATCCATGGGAATAAGACAAAGTGTTTGCTGTTGTAAACTAGTGAAATATTTGAGATGGTTTGTTAATCAGCAAAGCTGATGAATAGATATTATAAGCACTTAATATACTTAATAAATAAGTTCTAAATCCATTTAGGCAACTTTTTAGCTCCCTCAGGTTATAGTTTCTGGAACTTGATAATGAGAATAAGTATCGTTTTCACTCTGATCATCCCTCCTTGTCATAGTCATGCCCTCACTCTCGAACTTCTATTTTATCCTTTTAGCTCTCTCTCCTTTACTTCTTCTAAACTATTCTTTGATCTCATAGAGACCTCATGCTCTTGACCCCTGCATTTTCTCCCTTAGCTATTAGCATCTTCTTGGCTCATACATACTTACTCACTTGATTATATATTCAACCAGTCTGTTTCTCTTTCATTTGCTATATGTTCCCCAAAAACCCAAACATAGATCAAGCCCATAATTTATTATCTTCACTCCGTCATCCAGACTAATGATAGCAATTGGGAAAATCGCTTATAACTTGAAAAACTCTACAAAATTGATACAAATATGATCATATCTCATATACATTAATTGTTCAAAATGCCACTTAACTTAATAATAGAGTTTAGAATCTTCTTTCTCTCACTCTGTGCATTTTCCAAGATTCCTAGGTTTAGACACTCCCAAAATGGGCTGGTCTTCTTTATCCTAGAGCTTTTTGTTGTTGTTATTTTAAAGAAATAAGGATTACCATCACAATTTCTTTCTGGTTTCCCATACACACCCTTCTGTCTGAAAGTCAACCAAATAGGGCCTGTAAATGTGGTCTTGACCAAGAGTGTCAAGGGCTGTCTGGAAAGTATCCAACCATGTAATGTGCAAAATAGAGGCATTTATGACTAGATTTTTTTCTGGATAGCCCTTGTACCAACTCATAGATCCAAATCTTTTGTCGGAGCTCATTGTGTCCTTATATCAGAGCAAGGTAGTATTTTTCTTTATATCCCTAAAAATATGACATTTCTCAATTCATCCCTTTTCCTTCTCAGTGGGTTTCTTTGGCCACAGTATTAGAAAATGTAACCCTAATGAACTGAAGTATCATCTGCTAGTTCTGAGCTAATTTGCTCTGAGGTCAATTCCTTATCCTTTGCTTTTTCTGCCGGTATATAGGAGGCTGGATTCTTAGGTTGTATTTGCCAGCCTGTTATGTCATCTGCCATTTGATTTGATTGAGCCACTTAAGTCATGAATAATGAAGACTTTCATTGATAATGTGATAATAGAGGAAAGAATAAAGGGGAATTTTAAAGCTATCTCTCCTTTCCTCTTTCTGGGCCATCTTCTGGCAGTAGCTATATCTCCTTATTGGCTCCAACTTCCCTTCCCCCCATCTACCTAAGATTCTATCTTATGCTGGATGACCCTTCCCCAGACCTCTGATAATGTAACCTCCACTTTTTTTGTCCCAGCAGGTTACAGGTATTAGTGGCTTCCTGCTCTTGCTAATCTTGTGTTGCCCAATGAGCCCCAGCTTGGGAGACACCAAACTCTTTCCTACCATAGTTTCATTGTTTTTCTAGTGGTTCTCACATAAAAATGGTGTTTTCTTACTTTTTTCACAGAGAAAAAATATTCATCCCAAGTATCATCTCCATGCAAAGCTATACCTTGCTTCCATTATTCTCTGTCACTTGGAATCCTTTCATTCTATGTGTCACAATCTGTATAGCTTACGTGATTATTGCTTTCCTTGCATGCTGACTTTCTTCTCCAACTGTATTATAGCTCCATGGTGGCTGAAACCTTCTCTGCCTTGATTATCTCTCTATCCTCAAAACTTAGAATGGAACATATTAGATTTTTAATGCATTTTTTGGATGGTCACAGAATAAATGAATAAAATATGATTGTGGATGTCAAGAATCAGATCTTATTTAATTCTTTGTATAAGCCAATGCTATAAGTATTATTATTAACCAATTGAACAGGTGAGGACTCTGGCATTTAGAGAGCTTAAGTCACTTGTCATGATTTACTTCGGAAGTCATCAGATTAAATAACTTATTAAAAAGCTAAAAATTGGTGGAATCTGTATTAAAGAAGCAGGTTTTATAATTTTTTAATTCATACTCTTCACCGGATTTTATATTTAAAAATATTATTTAAAATAAAGATATTGACAAAATCATGTAAGATCAGTTTTCTCCTCTATTTTCTTGCATATAATGTCTTAGCTAGTTAGGTGTACAATAATGGATAAGATTACTAGTTTTGAGAAACTGGGGATGGAGTTCATTTAGAATGTGGACATCAAGAATCTGGGCTTTGCTACATTAGATATGAGATCTAAATGGAGAAATCAAATAACCTGTTGGAGTTTGGAAACTTAGATGTGAATCTGGGAATGATCAAGTTTTATGTGGTTCTTTTAGCCTCAGAGCTATATGAGACTATCCAGGGAGAGAATGTGGGCACAGAGCACTGAATTGAAGCTTGGGTCACAGCAGTATTTAATAGCTGAAGTGAGAAGGGGACGTGAACAAAGGGTACTGAGAGGGAACAGCCAGCAAAGTGAAAGAAAACCAGGAAAGTGTAGATTCACAGACATGAGTAGGAAAGAGTGACTCAAGAAAAATAAATTCTGGTGAAAGCAAAGTAAGATAAGAGCAGAACAGAGAAGAACTCTTTTGGTGTATTGGAGAAGACTGGTGGAATGGTGTTGAGTGAGAATACAGGATGAAGTAAACAAAAAAGTGAATAGAGACCACCGCCCTGGGAAGTTTTGTTACAGAATGATACAGCAGCTCCGTTTTCATCACTGGGTTCACTGTGACTACCCAGGAAATGTTCATTTCACACACCCAGTTTAAATTGAATATTGAGTTATAATTTGAGGATTAATTTATAGCAGAGGGAATAGTTGAGTACGGATACAAATGTGCTCTCAGGGAGAATGAACAAGTAAACAAGTCCGTATGTAGATTTGCCCTTCTCAACATTTGGTTCCCGCAGATTGGAAAGGTGTGGATGACATAGCATAGCATTCAGGAGAGAGAAATTAATGATAAAATTCTTGTTTCAAAAGTTTGAGGAGAAAGGGAAGGCATTGCATCTGAAGGAAACAATAAGTTAAATGGAGACACTCAAGAGGATGTGTCATGCATCTCATACTACCAGTATCCTTTAGTTTCTAACCTACTCCATCCTTACTTGTGATCTAACATCTGTGTTTGACTATGAAAGGAAAGTAAATCTTTCTAAATCCACTTGTGTTTTACACTAAACATATCTTTGGCCAAAAACTGGTCCACTTCTCTCTGACATGATGAAATGTATGGACTTTATAAAAACTACCTTTCTGAAAGGAATATTCTACTTCTGTCAAAGAAGGAAATTTCATTCTGGTTGCTAAGGAATTGTAATTAATGTAATCTTACTTTTACATGAAAGAAAAGAACATGATCAGTAGGCAAATTAACAAGCTTCAGTGAATATCACAGATCTGATTTTTAGTGTCTATTCTGCCAGATTCCATGATTCATGTAAGGTTTAGTGGTTTCAATAACAATCCTTATCAAAGGATATTTGAAAAGAGCAAGTCAACGTGGTGGTTGGATAGATGGCAAAGCAGTCACTTGTAAATAGTTTCCAAGGTCTTTACATGTGAAGTTTACTTCCTTATTGAAAACTAATGGATACTATGGGATACTAATTAGCATTCCCTGAGAGTTCTCCAAGTGGAGTTGCATTGGAGTTGATGTGAATTGGCTGAAAGCAGCATAAATTGATTTGATCACTAAAAGGCCTTGCATTTGAGGCTTTTATTTTTAAAGTAGAAAATGGTTCCCCAATGAAAACATATATCATAGGAGAATGAGAGGAAGAGAAGATAAAGAAAATTGAATGTTCGTCACTGATCAATTATTCAGAATCAATTATGGTTTGCTAGGGAAAGCATGTTGTGCCAAAGCCAAACCAAACTCAAGTAAGCATGAGAATTAATTACTTTCATGCTTGTATTGGGCTGGAGGAAGGAGGAGGTGGTATCAATTGGCAGAAACTTAATGCTCTCTAGGAGCAGAAAATAATTATGACACCATGAGAGACCTCTAGAATGTCAGACATTCTGTTATTAAGGAAGATATTCTGAATTCAATTTATAGAAGGCTATGTATATTTATACAGTTTCTTCCTAAACACTTACTGTATTAGGGTTCTGTAGAGAATCATAACCAGTAGAGTGGATTTGTTAAAAAAATGTATGTATTATAAAATATATGCACTATAAAAGATATACATATGTGTATCTTGTATGGCAAGACAGAGATTTATTTTAAGAAATTGGTTCGTGCTGTTGGATTTCGAGGTCTGGCACCACTGAAATCCACAGGGCAAGCTTTCGGGCTGGAAATGTTGGCTAACATTACCGTTGCCATTATGAGTCCAAAGGCCACACACTTGGGGCAGAATTTCTATGTTGCAATCTAGAGATCATAATTGCCTCCTCTACAGGGACCTTTGTTTCTTTTCTTAAGACCTTCCACTGATTGGATGAGGCCCACGCATTTATGGAGGGTTGTCTGATTTATTCACAGTCTCCTGATTTAAGTCTTAACCACATCTAAAAAATATCATCACAGTTGCATGTAGGCCAGTGTTTGATCAAACAGTTGAGCATCATAGACTAGCCAAGTTGATATGTGTATTTAACCATCACACATACTATACCTACTTAAGGGCCAGGTCTGTGCTAGGGATGATAACCTCCCATATTCAGATATCTTTTTACACACTGTCATAGTCAGAAATTTCATATTCTCACAAGACATTGCAAATTAAGCAGGGCATCAAATTTGACTCCAATGACACACATGAGGAGACAGAATGATTAAAAACATACATTTCTTAAATTATAGATTGAAGTTTGTATCCTATGTTATTAAGATTTTTATTAGCAGCAAATAAGAAAAAAACAATGTTAGGAAGAAAATATATTCTTGGAGTTAAAATTATTATTTGATATGGTTAGGAGTGTCATCTTTATCATTTAATTATAATTATTCTATAAATTTGAAATTGTAAGCAACTTTAACTTGAAATATTTTCACATATAGAAGTAGGTAAATTCTGATTATTTTAATGGTAAGAATAATACTGTCTTCCTTTTTCTCTTTTTTGAAAAATAAACATTAAAATCATGCACGATAGTTTTAGGGGAAAAATCATGCAAAAAATGAAATAGATCTACTTCTCTCATGTTTTCTATACCTATATCTGGAGAGAAAAAGAGAATGAAAGAAAGAGCAATAATTAATTATCAGTCCCTGCCAAACAATCTCAAGTACCTTTGCCATTAAGGGAGATTTAAAAGTCTTTCTTCCATGCCTTAAAAGAAAAAAGGGTAATGGTTCATATTAGTTGAATAGGACATGTGTGCGTGTGTGCACACATACACACACACAAATTTTTGTGTTACTTCTTTTCCTTGACATGGATTTCCCCCCGTCAAATCACTCTTGTTCACTGGTATCATACAGAACGGACTTAAAAATTCTATCAGTGTTTATAAAACCTCCCGGGGTAAAGTGTTATTGCTCTCTCACTGCTATTGAGTGGAATTCTTTTGAGCAAAGAAAGATTGAAGAGTCTCTGTCATTTTTAGAGAGTGAATTGGTTAACTGTAATTCTAGAAAGGGACTGTAATACAAATTACTTGAAACATTTAAAAACTGGCCTAATAAAAGTGATTATGTTTGGAGTTAATGAAGCACTGATTCCCCTAACATAATTGAGTAAAGGAAAGAAAGATCTTTTGCCAATAAAAATCTCATCAGGTGATGGCCTTGACAGAATATCCCACTATTCCTGTCAGCCAGAGCTGTCATAAACAAACCACTGATGAGACAATGACAATAATTAACACGGTGTTAATGGGATATGGAGCCTCACAGTTATTTTTTCAGCTACAGTGCACTGACTGAATGCCAAGCAGTGCACATGGCTTAACATCATAACATGTTTCTCTTTTATTTACTGTGGTGATGTTGGCTCTTTTGTGTTAAAAGTGACAGGTATACTTTTGGGTGCTCATGGCGTGGTAGATAAAGAAACTAGATGTTGGAAATCCAACATCTATGTTCACAGTACCTTTAATAATTGAGAGTGAAGAAATTGACTTAATCTGGACTTTGTTTAGCTCCAGATTAAGACTGTGGCTGTTTAGCCCTGTACATGGCAGATATTTTGGATCATGATTGTTACTCTAAGGGAGAACATTCTTTTAAAAATCAAAAGCTTGAACCAAAAGTTAAAATACTCAAAGGCAATGGATTTTATTAGCAATGTTGTCATTGGTAGAATCAACGACAACATTTAAGTTATTAAGGTCATGAGAGGTACTGGCTGCTCCTGGTATACGCAGTTATATTTGGTGATAACTTTTGTACGTAAAAAGACATCACGTCTAGCACAGGGCAGCAAACTGAGCGAGGAAGCAGTCAAGGATAGCTTGGCGCGTAGGTTCTCTGAAACTCTCCCTTCACAGTACATGTCTAGGCTCATCATTGCAGTCTAACCCACTTATTCTCTACTATATTGTCAAGTACATATCTAAGAGGACTCTTCCTTTTGGCATTGCTACTTTTCAATAAGACATTTGTGGAACACATGAATACTTCCTTAAGCCACATTTCAAGCTTAATAAATTTCATCTTACACAAGAGGCAAACATGGTACGTCTAGACAGATTTTTTGCTGTTATTGTTTTATCTTCCCTGCTTGAACTCAAATCAAAGGAAATAGCTGTATTAAATAAAATGCATTCACTTGTGGAAGTGGAAATGTTTTGATCTCTATTAAATACTGGAAATTAAGAAAAAAAGTTTGAATGTACTCTGAAAAGTGAGATTATTTTTACCATCCTGAATGACAAATCTTTCTGAACAGGCTTTCCAGCAATTAGTCTTGCTCTAATGCTATTTCTACACTGGCAAGATGAAGTCTGTTACTTGCCAGATCTCTGGAGAATATGGTGCTTTCTGTACAGGCACCAGTATTTGTCCAAATGCCAGAGTATATGCTTGTACTTGGCCAATGTAGAAACAGCAGAAGAGGCCTGAAATATTTTAATTTTGATTGGATTAGTTGGGTGATTTCTCTAAGGAATCACTGCTTAACTCCCCTAAGAATCACAAATTATTAGACATAATGCAAGGAAATGTGTGGGTTATTCTGACTATTTACTAAATATACACAATGTGTTGTATTACTGAAGTCAGAAGGAAGTAAAATCACGGTCCTGACTCTAAGGGAGACTATGAAGGATGTTTTCATCTTAGACTCAAATTTAATTTGAGAGATTTATATGGTACTTCAAAATAGATTCTTAGAACACTATTTTTACACATATTTCAGGGTACAAATGACTTTTTAAATAGTCTGTTAAATACTTGTGTAGAACTCCCCTTAAAATACTTTGAAAAGAAACTCTATTGTTCCTGCCAAAATTCACGGTGGTTTTCATAATAATCTAATTTTTTTATTAATATTGTCTTGATGTAGCTTTTCTATCAGAAGGGAAAAAAATCTGGCAGTCTATGAGGATGATTTAAAAAAAATTCATTTTATTAGATTCAAAGGCTTCAGAATAGTCTGTTCGCTGTTCTGTATCTTTTTGAGAACTTAAAGAGAAATGCCTTTTCAAAGAACACCCTGTTGAAGTAGATTTTCTTTGCCATTCTAGAAACACATAATTTGGATGTCATCCCATAGTCTGACTCAATTAAAGCACAATCACTCTAAGTTTTCTTTTTTCTTGGGCCAAAATCAAACCTCACTTTTTCATGAAAGTAAATATGTAGGACAATCACTGTACATGATAATCAATTCACTTTTTTTTCCCTCAAAGCTTAGTGCCTGGTTATAGAATTAGTTAAAAGTTATAATTTGTTTCAACATGGATTCTAAATGTCATCTTTGTTTCTGTTATAGAAATAATCTATCTTCAGAATTGAAGATACTAGGAATAATCCTGTGTTGATAATAAAATATAAATTATCTTGAATTTAATATAGATTAAATGTCTATAGCTATAGTTAGTGCCATAAACCTAAATACTGGGATGAAAGTATTTAGTCTATTTTAAATTCAAGTTTATGGCACTGAATAGAGTTACAGATAACAATTGAAGAACTAAACCCTCAAGTACAAATAGTAAATTATTTTGTTTTATTTTATAATTAGATTCATATCCAAAAAGTTATAGATATTTAATTGTTCTTATTTATTTATAATAATAGATACTAATACATTGTTTTATGTACTAAAGTGTTTTGAAATATAGTCTCAATATATTCTCAAAAACTTGAGGCCACTTAAGTTTTAGAAGTAGTAATGGTGGTAAATAATAATTATGGTATTTCCATTATGCCAGTGAGAAGATAAGGCTTAGCAAGATTAAAAGGCTTATTCAGATTTGTATGTCTTATAAGTTGCAGAGCAAACCTATTTCTTGATTCCAAATTTCCTACTAATTTCACTATACCTTTTTCTCATGTCCACCAGGTGTAAATGTGAGTAGGATCCCCATATGTGCAGAATTTATAGGCATATCTCATCTCAAATTGAGTATAAGCAAGTTTTACTCAAGTAGCCCCTAGATCTTATTCCTTAGCATCAAACTGGTTCCACCACTTAACGACCAATTTGAAGACCTTAATGATTGAAAATCGTGGTCTTCTGCAGACCAATACCTTGCTTCAATTTAGTTCCTGCAGTTTTTTCAATCATAGACCATGAGTTAGAATCTGAGCTCACATTACTGCATAGATGACTTCAGATAATAATTGTCCACCACTGTTCACTCTGATTCCAATCTCATGATGAGTTTCTAACTACTCCTCTGGTTACACCCTCATTTTAGCTCATCAGATATAAATTACTACTAAATTCTTTACTTCTTTAGATGATTTGTTCATGTGAGAACAAAGTAATAATAAAAACAGAGTTCAAGATTTTGCCTTCACACCTGCCAGATAGTTTTTCTTTTTATAAAAGTACTTGTAGTTTTGCATGATTATTTATTTTCAAAATGATATAGCATGAATTTGTCAAAATCCTAATGTAAAGCTATGCTCAAAATTGATTATCAGCTGCTCAGTCATTTGAATGAATCATGCCTTTAGTACTGATAAAAATGAACTGGGACTTTAAGGAAACTAATCAGGCTGGGAGGTCTGTGGGTGGAGCTGAGCACATTCTGCTATATGCCAAGATGGAGGATGCATATAGTAGAGCGTGCACATGGCCTGTTAGGTCCACATATTCAGAGGCTGTCAGCACCTTTTTCTCTTTTTTTCTTTTCCCAAATAAATCCTTTTGGTGATGGACTACCTAGTCAATGTTACTGTCTAGTCTACAGTACCATACACTAGTCATAGATGTCCATGATAAGGTTTCTTTCCATTTTCCTAATTACTCAGTTTGTATTCCCAAGGACATTTAAAAGGCCTTAGCTCATAGGAAACATAGGAGACTATTTACTTATTGGTAAATGTGATTTAACCTAATGTTTCACAATAAGTATTATAAAACTTGGCATTTCTTCATGTTTTCCTTCTTTAATCTTTCCAACTAGTCATTATCATTGATTGAAATCATTCAAGAGAATGAGATCAAAGTACATATTTAGGTAGCTACAGTAGGTGAGCATTTGTGGTGCCTATGTCACATTTTCTCTGATGCATAGAACATTCTTTGAAGCTACTCCAATGTTTATATCAACGCTAAGTGTCCAAAGACTGCGGTAAAATTTTGGCTGTCTGAAATCAGAATTTTTACACCCCTATTCATTTTGAAAGAACATAAATACAAAAGAAGGCTCACAATTCCTGGAAAACAAAGTCTAATTTGGTGGGAGTCAAGAATAATTAATGTATCTAAAAGAAGTAGAAAACCCAAAGATTACATTTGATATAAGGAAGCAGCCAAGTAATAGCTGCTTGATAGCTGACACAAACAAACCACTTCATATGAAAGCTAAGAAATGTAAAATAAGCCACATTGAACAAAACATATGAAATAAAAATGAAAATGTGTAATGAAAAGAGAGAACACACAGCAAAGAAGGAACCATTGAACCATGGTGGTAGAGATGCAAGTCATTAGTGATGGAAGTGGCCTATGAGACTGTAATGCAAAAGACAATGAATAATGAAGAGGCATAATAGAAAAAGCTGTTCTATTCGTGGAAGGACACAGTGGTTCTGGACTTCAAAACTTGTGGAACATGTAAATAGAGGTGATTGCCATTACTTTAAAAGGAGAAAGGAAGCAAAGAGTCAACTAACCACAATAGAAACTGAAAATACACTCCTAGAATATTCCTAAGGACAGGATACTGGAAAGAAGGGAAGGTGTAAATGTGCATTGGTACCTCTCTACCCACAAATAGTCTGCATGTTAAAAGTAGGTCAATCACTATGGTTGAACAATATGAGGGCAACAAACATCCACTGACCTTTCTTATCCACTATTCAGTTCTATCCCGATAAAAAAGGACATGTGTAATGTCACCACTTGGTATAGTACAGCACAACTATTAATGCAAATAGTGTGATCTTCTCTCCTCAAGAAAATTAAATCATGTCATAGCTACCTATGTAAAGATTGTAAGAAAACATAAGTCTTATGGAGATTCTCATGCCCCAGTTTGTATAAATAAATAAATTAAAAAAAAAACTGTCTCAGAAATACTTGAAAAGTTCCTTGTCTAGAATATTTTATCCCTTTAGTATTTACATATAACATAATTTTTGTAATAAGGTGTATAAATTAACTAGTAGATAACTTTTCAACCCAGCTGAGACGTGGGAACTCTCCCTCCTCTCAGTCAGAAATGAAGAACAGAGCAACGTATTCTACCTCTTTCATTCAGTGAAAAAGCTGTACACATGTTCATTCTGGTCCTCCTAGTTTTTAGAGTTTTATTACTCTCACCACTTAGTGGATATTTGCATACCATGGCAGCTTCAGCTGTGGGAGGAGTGGGTGGGGATTGAAGCATATTGTCACTCTAGTATGAAACGCAACCTGAAGCTATTTAAAACACAGTACTTACAGCATTTTTAAAACAGAATACTGATTCTGTTTAAATACAAGGGCTAACCAGAAAGTATTCAGCCACATAATATAAAAAATAGAGGCATTTATGGCTGGATTTTTTCTGGGAAACCGTTGTATGCTTTGACCTACATGTCATCAAGGCTGTTGATGTTATTACATGATTTGAAGAAGTCCCATCAAAAAAACAGAAGTTTATAACAAGAACTGGGGTTTTTTCTGCTTTGGGCTGAACTTGGATGTCATCTTGGCATTAAATCTCAATATGTAAGGTTTAACTAATGCCTATAAATCCATAATTATTGGGATTCCTATGATAAACCAACATGCTTGCTTTTTTCTAGAAAATATAATCATTTCATAGTTTTGTCAAACAACCTAAAATTATCTGTTCTATGTAAGGTTCTGATCATTTAATCACTATGCAAAGCTAAATTTCTGTATCCCTTGTTCCCTACAAGACACACTCTTGCATTTTCACCTTGCCATTAATTTCTTTGTTAAAATAAATCAATCTTCAGTAAAATTTACAATAATATTTGGGATTTCTCAGGTAACAGCTTGTTAGTAAACTAAACTTTAGGAGTTTTCATTTATTTACATTTATTATATTTAAAGTATATTATTTCCTTGCCCATAAACTTACTCTTTCATAAAAAGAAAAAGAAAATAGCATCCTTACAGACATGTAAGGTTAACCTGCTCTGCTATTCTCCAGTAATGTAGTCACATAATTACAGTCCAAGAAAGCAAACTTCGTTCCACATATTGATGACTCACAAGGAGAACACTTACATTGAAGGTAGTTCCTCAAATGCATATTTTATAACCAACAAATTTTATGTTATTAAAGTGATACATAAAGTAGTCTGCATTGCTTATAATGGAGTCTTTTTTTTTTTTAGGAGAAAAATATTGGCCCTTTATCTTGGATGAACTAGGAATTCTTAAGTTATACATACGTGTTTAGAATTTTACTTATTTTAAATTCACTGAGTTCGTTTTATTATCAGTTAAATAATATATGCCTTTGTTTATTTCAGATAGATTAATGAAAATTATAAACTAATTGAATATATAAATGACACGAATAGATCCAAGAATCTAAAATACTACATGCTTGGTATTTATCCATATTTATATATATGGTAAGGTATATATTTGTTAGGATGTTATTTGGACATGGTAGTTCTCTAAAATGTTTTTATTTATCTGTAGGTTAAAATGCTAAAATTATTTTTTAAACCATCACTATATATTGTCTGAATATAAATAATTTCTAATAAACTACTTCAAATATTTTACCTAGATCTTTAAGTATCAAGTGAAAATTTTTTCTTTTCTTACATTTATTCTAGAAATTATGTTGAGATATTATTTATCTACTGAAAATCAAAAGTATAGTAATAAAATTATAAATAAATATTGTGTACCATAATTTGATTGGAATTACAAAGATTATTTTTAAGATTTTTCTAAAATATGAGCAAGACAAAGAGCAAAAGATGCGATGAGAGTAAGAGATAGTAGTGAAAATATTTTATCATTGTATTCATTACCATAAATCAAAGGCACTGTAAAATTTGCCTTTATGTTTGGAAGAACAAGCTTTTTTATTGACTGTCTTTCATAATTAATAGCATTTACTCTTTAAATCAAATTAGTCCACTTTTCCTATTAAAGCCTTACTGTAGGATCATTTTTTAAAGCACGAAATGACCTTGACAAAAATGAAGGATCAATAATATGTTGATTAGGAGTCTATTTGCTCTAATAGCAAATGTTTCCTTCTTGTTAGTTCCTGTTGCAACACTCTCAGAGGTCGTAGTTCATTACTATCTCCTGGCAGTGGTGTTTTCTACATACAGAAAAAGTTGACCCTACTGAGCAAAACACTGATGGATTGACTTAGTCATATATATGGATTTTTCTTAATACTTCTTTAATCAGCTCGTTTTTGGATTCAAGATTGCGTTACAGGATATCCATCACTTGGACAGGAAGAAAATAATGATATGCTGTTGAACCTAGTAGCATCCTCCAAATTTCTTGAGTTAGACTTAATCAATGAGGGGTATGGAAGCCATGCTTTATTGCAGAAAAAGAAAAGCTTAATGTGACTGAGGTTTCAGAAAATCAAAATATGAGCATTGATGGGGAAATGGATAGCAGGAAGAAAGTGCCCATATTATAGCAAGTTATATGGGTGTTCATTGTTCGACATGTTGATAAATGAAGCTAGAAAGGGTTGTCGTATGCCTCTAGATTTCCTGCAGAATCTAAGCAATTTTTCTATAAAATGTGGGAATATTTATTACAGAGTGGTCTTCTTTCTATAGTAGTTTAAGCAAAGGGAAATGAATATTTAAGCATAGCACAACCAATAAACAGAAATGGTTAATGATATATTCTTTATCAATAATGTATGTGGACTAGCTGATCTGTGATAAATCTCGTCACAGAAAAAAAAAAAAGTTTGCTTTGGCTAGCCAAAGGGAATAAAGGACAAATGAGATGCAATTAAGCAGAGAACAATTTAGTATAATTCTAATAGCAAAGTCTTTAATGATGCTTTGGTACAGATGAATTTGATTTAGAGATATCTCCCAAGTTAAGTTGTAGAAACCCATCTCCTCAGTCACTTAAATTTGGACAGGCCAAAGTTATTATGCTGAATGAGAAAATGGGAACCTTGGAAAGGAACTAAATGACCTAATTGATCTTCTTTGCCATCCCTGATTTCTAGATACTACTATGAGTTAAATAAAAAAGGTCAATTTTTTGCTATTTAAGATAAAAAGAAATGAACTGAAATTCAAGTCGTTTTTTTTATTCATCATACAGCTGTGTCTACAGTCTCCTCTCTTGCCTGTGTCATCAGACTCATATTGTTCTTGGTTATAAGCTCTCAGGTGGTGTTGACAATCCTCGTTTTAAAAATTAGTTCAGAGAGTTTCCTTACAGTTTTTCTAAAACTAAATAGAAGACACAGAGTTTCTCGTCCCAATTTAGAAACAAGTATGTCATTAGAAACGATAAAAACATTATCCTCGGCTGCCCCATATCCAGCTGGTGGAGCAATAAGATTGTTAAATAAATGGTGAAAGGAAGAAAAGAAAGACTCAAAGGTGATGTATCAACCTAATTAGCAATATAGATCTTTTATGATCTTTAGAAATTAATGCAATACCTTGGAAAAGGGTGGCGAGGGAAAGGGGAGGAGAAACTTTCTCTGTAAAGGCCCAATGGTAAATATTTAGGTTTTGCAGGCCAAGATGCAAAATTAAGGCTATTATATAGAGTATTACCTAACAAGAAACACATCTTTATTCATTTTTATAGATAACATTAAAAATGTAATATTCAGTGCTTATTTTGTAATATATGTTTACTAATAAGAAAAGTGGATTTTTGTTTGTTTTGAGGGAGTGATATTTTGCTTAATTATGCTTCCAAGTCAGTTCCTTGTCATCAAATCAATTGCAAATACAGGCTGTACAACAACAGGCCTATTTTGCCCTGTAAGTTCTTGTTTGCCTGTTCTTTTCCTAAAGTACTTCTGAGCTAGGGTAGAGCTATTCTCGTGGAAGTTTTTGTAGAGCCCTGGGTGCTACTGCTGCTGTTCTGTAGTTGTGAAAGAATTCACAGACAAAGTAGGAAGCAGAGAAACATTTCATTGAAATATACTGAAGAGGGAGCGGGCGGAGTCCAAGAGGGGGCAAGGATGGGTTCTGGTAGAGCTAGCCTTATACAGGGAGAAAATCATCAGCCACGGTTACTGAGGAATTGGGGTTGTGGGCTCTACCGATTGGTCAGGGCTAAGGCAGGGAGCAAGTGATCATGGTTTCAAGTCCTGAAGTCAGCCATGGCGTTGTTCGGTCAGGTTCCCAGGGAGGCAGTCCATGGGGCCGTTCCACTTTCATGAATCCGGAGCTAAAGCACATCTGAGCCAAGATGTTATCTTCAGTTGACTAAAACTCTGTTTCTATGTGTAATAGACCTGAAGCTTTGTTCCCAGAACTTATTTTGATGTTGACCAGAATCTAATATCCTAGGGGCTTAATGGTTAAATGGAGTGAACATACAGTGTGTGTGCAGGTGGGTAACAAGATCTAAAGGAAAGAATGCAAGTAAGTTAGTTCTACCAACCTTACACAAAGCCAGCCTGGGAATAAGGAATATCCTGGTTTCATTCAAAATTCCCTTGTCTGTTGTATAGTAACATGTTTTAATTCAGGGCATTGTTCTCTCAGAACACAGCTGTTTGTTAGGCCTTGACCATGGATCCTGCCAGGACTTCCTGGCAGTAATTTTCTAGCTGTGTTAACCCCACCTGCACAGTTTTATCTCCTTACTGGGAGAATGGTAGGGAAATTCTTGCCTCAAAGTTATTTGTTTGTGTTCTTTTGTCCATTAAATGCTGCTAATCACATACCCTTGAGTTCTTATTTTATTCATTGGAATTGTGTATCAGAACCACTTTCTGCCAAGGAGATTAAGAATTTCCAATAGGATTTGACCCAAAATCATTTATTTTTCAACTACTTTCCACTCCATGAGTACAGACAATTGCATCAGATTTGCTTCACTCAGTGATTTCACTCTGACAATGCTTCTCAATGAACTCTTGAGACCTGCAATCTACTTGTAAGTGGTCTAAGCTTCTGCTGCAGAAACAAAATGATAGTGTTAATTAATATTCATATACATTCATTTGCTTATTAATGTATTTATACATTCTTTAAATAATCATGTTTTAAACGTATCCTCTGTTCCATTAACTGATTATTAGGATACAGACATGAATGTTTCTTCTTAGATATGATTATATCACAATATTAACTAGATAGCAAAGTAAACTAGACTTTCTAACTTTTTTTAGCAATGTCATCTTGTAGTGATAGTTCCCAAGTAAAGGCTGTAATCTTATCATTTTAAAAGGTTTTCGGTGGCAAATTCATCTGTTGATATTGCCATATTCTCGATATAAATTAGTGTTTTTCAAACATTGGAATACAAATGAAGCAAATAAAAATAGAACATTTACATGCATTAAAATTTCCAAATCAGACAATATCAAAAGTACAATATAAAAATTTCTTGACAAACAAGAAATGGTCAGGCATTCTTTGTTGTCCTGTCAGTCTCTTCATAACATATTCATTTGGGAAATACATGAAATTTTTTTGTCCCTTGCAAATATATTAATTTATATTACAAATGCACTAGGAGTTACTGCTCTTATATAAATTTTCAATTTACATAAAACTTTATTTTAACAAGAATTTTCAAGTATGATCAACGATGAACACCAACTCAATTTTGTAAATAAGTTCACTTATTTCTATGTAATTCTCTTTTATACTATTAGTAGAGTCTAACAGTATTATGGATTTCTAATGCAATGTTGCAATGAGAATATAGTTAACATTTTGCTATCATCTTATCTTTAACATATGTATATTACTAAAACATTAGAAACATTAATTTAAGTTTGCATATATCATATTTGAAATACAAAGACAGCCGTGGTCCATTATCTTTTAAGTGACTTTCTTCTATCCTCAGAACCTCCTCAAGTAAGATAGAAACTGTGACAGACAGATAAAGATGGTTGGCTTGGCATACAAGTGCCAAGATCTAACTCAGCAAGACTCTCACCATAGACATACTCAAAATGCAGCAAAAAAACAAAATAGATAAAACTGTACATTTCCACACAAAATAATTTTAATTGAATTTTTAAAAATGAATTAATGTAATATTGTTACTAAATTTATTAGTAACAGTATCACAGAAATACCTCTAACTACCAAGTGGAGATAATAAATTGTCGAAATGAATATATTCTGGTTTTATATTGATTTTTCTTGAATTTAATTTTTCCCAATGACAAATTTACCAAGAATTGAATTTGTCCCTAGTTTACAATCTAATTTATTTGAAGCTGAAACAAACTTATCAAAAATTGAAGAGTTGAGTACTTAAAGAAGGACAAAGCAAAATATCTCTCCACAGAACAAGTCATTTTACCTAGTCTAAATCAATATTAGTTAATTAAATCATTTTCTTGCTTAAAATGAGTATATTTAGCATACATATTCCATCTTCTAAATTCTGTTATGGTATTTTACTTAATTATATTTCCCCTTCTGAATTTCTGTTGTGATAATTTTACTCAAGTAAAATTCTGAAAAAAGTCTCTGACTGAAATATAGACCGGGTTATACTGAGAGGCACTCATGACTCTTAGATGCGTGAACAATAGCCCCAAATTCTCCCATTTGTTGGTGCAGTTGTTGTTTTGTTGAGGAAATGTATTGTGCACTGTAAGTATCTACATCTGAAAGTTTCAAATGATCATAAATCATCTCTTTGTGGTTCTTATCAATAAATCAATAACATGACATAAGAACTAAGTATATAAAATATTATATATAAAATAATAGTTCAAAGATGAATTATTTCTTTATTATAACTTTGTCATAATAAGCCAGGAAACACGGATGGCACTTAAAAGAGAGTTTCAGTTCATCAAGTCAAAAAAGCAAGTGGAAATTAATTCCTTCAAGAAATTATCTTTTTCCCCAACATACTTCTCTTTCCAAAATCTTCAAGAACTTAATTATCAAGTTATGATAGCATATTATTACAGTGAGATAAATACGAGTATGGGAGAGTTCCATTTGCCGAATTGGACACAGGGCGGCATTTTGGTTTGCAGCAGCAGAAAAGAAGGGAAATCTGACTAGCTTTTACTGTTTGGAATCACACCATTATTCATAGAAATGCTATAGAAGGACTAATAGAAGTAATGAAAGATTTGTACCATATAGCTTTATGAATACATCACAGTTTACTCAGAAATGGTTAAAGGGTTATTTCCTATCTTGAAACACCAACACTACATGCCTCCTCATACTTAAATGACTGCCTGTACCCCCCATTTACAGTTTTTAGGTCATTTGCCAACCAGTGCCACTTTGAGTTATAATGTCCTCCTCAGTATGTTGGAAGTGTTTCACTAGAAAGGGACTTGAATGAGATGCCCTCATCCTTTAACTTTAACAAGGGCTGCTGATGGATGTGGTCCATTTAAATGTACAACAGAGAGCTGAACTAGATAACGAACTTATTATTCCTCTCCGAGGATTATAGGTTAGTCCCAAAGGAGTGCAGTAAGCCAGAGCAAATCCATATCTACTGGCTAAACAATAGCCAGAAGGCTGACTAGAAATATTGATTTACTTTCTAGGCCATTTAGGCCTTAATGGCGGAGAGAAGCGAAGTGCTGTTTACTTTTCTGCCAGAATCGACCAAACAACCAGTCCATTTTTTACAGGTTTTTGATTGATTTCGCTTAGAGGAATTAGAGGTGATTTATTTTTAAGCTGAAAGCAACTCGTAAATATCTTCAACTGCACAGGTTCCCTGAGAGGAAATGTTAAGTGGAAATACTTATTGAGAAAGACTTTGTTGCAAATCAATGGAAACAGGTATCATGCCTCACTATGAGCAGTCAGATGTCAGACACCTTTCCAGAGCTCTGTCAGGACTATAATCTCATCCCTTCAGCTACTCTCCTTTTGAAAGCTCTCAAGTTCACCAAGCTTGAATAAATTTAATCGCCTGACTGAATTTCAGCCAGATGCACCCTGCTGACTTTCAAAGGGTCCTAGATGGGACAACATAATGGGGTGCAAGGCTCATATGGAGCATTTTCGATGTTTGATGGGTGAAAACAGTAATTTATCGCACAAGTGGCAATTTTCCATGATTTCTCAATCCCACACACACAGAAAATGTGGAACTTGAACAAAGGAATGAAGCAGACACACAAAAGAGGGCTCATCCCAAATGCTACCACATTAGTGTGACTTTTAAAAAGACATCAACTCTTAAATCAGTGATCCTATTGAAAGATATGCTTCAACAGTAACAACAAAAAATGATTTGTGATTTACTATACAGCTGGCAAGGTGTAAGGAGGCTGTAATGAGAGGGCAGTTAGTGTTTCAAATGGTCTCTCCAAGAGTGCTTGCCTTCATGTTTAGAATGAATTAACAAAGGGGTAAAGGACAGCACTTGACATTCTTGTGTAAAAGCTCTGCGTTCTGTGTTTGGTGCAGGAGAGGGACAAGGGAGTTCAAGAAGCTTCTGATTTCATCTCTGTGTTCTTTTCTCAGTGTCATCACCACATCTACTGTCTTATAAATGTTTTTAAGTGGTGCTGTTTGAGAAAGTGTTCCGTCTTTTTTTTTCTCTTCCATGTTACTGAAAGAATTTTAAAATTTATATTATCAATTAAAATCAATGGTGAACCTTTGCATTCCTCAACTTACTTATTCTTATAATTTTTGAAGAGATACAATTATCTTTATAATATTTTCTTTTCTGGCAGTAAAACTATAGTTACATATTGTAGAAAATTTTGATAATACATAAAATTTTAAATTTTTAAAAGATCACACATAATCCCTTCAGCCTAGATTAAGCACTGTTGTCTTTTTAGTAACTTTCCACTTGGTCTTTTTTTTTTTTCTTTACTTAGGTATTCATGTATATTTGCTTAATATTAAAAAAAAATCAGAACAACTGCATTTTATTTCATTTAATGTTATTTCAAGAGCAGTTTACAAGAGAGAATTTTCCTTCCAATAGTGGTACCACTCTCCCCTAGCAGAAGCAGCTTAAGCAGAACACTTCCCCAGCCGATAGCACTAGCGTGTAAAATGGGAATACTAGAGGATCATCTACCTCATGACATTTTTGTGAGTACAAAAATGTAAAATAAATAAATAAATAAGTAGAAACAATGATCAATCATTTGTATTTGTAACTTCAAAACTGTTATACATGAGTCTTCCATGTATTTTATTTCACAGTATAAAATTTAACACCCTGCCTGCTTTCTGTCTATTTAATAATGGCAGGCACCACTTAGAGAAACCAAAAAAACAGATCAAGGGTCCTATTAGATAGGCCGTTTAAAATACAGTAGACTCTTCAGTTAATCACAACTCAAGCAACTGGCACTCTCAAGCAAAGAACAAAAATAAAAGGAATAATACTACATATATCTGACATGGGTGCTGGTTAACTGAGAGTGTACTATAATAAATGTAAAAATTAATCTAATGTAATCTTTTTCATTTTACTTTTTCCTACCTCTTTTGTCCTTTATTTTTCCCATTGAAACCTTTGATCATTTAGAAGAGGTCACGTGTTTTGAAGAGGAGCTGTACATGTGTGCATTTATACGAGTGTGCTGATAAGCTTGAAAGACTATGTTTGCCGGAGTTCACCAGAAGGACAGCTAGCTACAGCTTTGCTGTAATTACTGTAGACCAAGGGCAACAGTAATTTATGGGTTGACAATTTACACTTTCTTTCTCACTTATCTCTTGCTTTTCACTAAAATCTGCAACCATTTCAGCAACTGCCACATGGCTGTGCCGTGGTTCCTGTGGCACAAGTAAGTAAGTAAGTAAGTAAGTAAGTAAGTAAATAAATAAATAAATAAATACCTGATCACCACAGCTCTTTCTATATGAATGTGGCTACTTAATGAGAAGGGGATTATACTTGATATAGAGTCACGTGTTAGGGCAAAGTTGCAATCAGCCTACATTCCCTAAGTATAGAGGTGTGAGACAACTCTTTTTTCCTTTCATCCTGGGAATTTAAATGGAGATACTTGCTAGGAACAAGTACGAAGCTTAAAGAAATTTTTTAAAAATCAGTTCTGAGTGAAATAGATCAGTGAAGAAAACAACAGCTGTTATCATGGAGCTGAAGTGGATATGAAAATGCTAGCTTCAAACAATGATTATAAATGCAGTATTGCATCATGACATTAGAAGCTTCCAGGCTTAAAGCACTGGTTCAGAGCAGAGTTTCCCACATGCCATGTGGAACTGTAGTTTTGAAATAAATTAATAGTTCCCATATTCAAACAAGTTCAAATAAGTTCTACAACCTCACTCTTGAAAATTCACAATCAACATAACATTTAAAAGACTCCTTGATGTTTTAGGTCTTAGTTTTTACTAACTTCTCACTGAAATTATTTCCTTCATTTTTGAAGGTAAATAACAAGCTCCAGTAATATTAGCAGTATTCTGACACTTTGTCCCTGATAAAACTCACACATTTTTTCATATGAAGTATTGTTTATAATCATTACTATTTTTAAATTATGATAGTTATCAGACCCCCTACTAAGTCTTATTGTTAAATTTGTTAATATTGAAATATTTTCATCAGTGTGTCAGAAATTTATTTTTGTAGTTTGATCATTGTACTTCATTAAAATTTATTTCCCCTTGAATCCCTATACATTTAAAAAATGTATTTAGTAGCATTATTCGGAGAAGGGATGTATGACTGTCGAAAGGATCTGTCATACAAAAGTAGTTTAAATACCCTTGCTATAAATAAACTCATTAAATTCTATCTAACCTCATAATCTCCCAAATTAGTTTTTAGGAAGCCTTTTATTTTTCCCACTGATGAGCGTGTTTCTATGTAGGAGTCATCTAGGGAACACTGTTCAGAAAATTCTGTCATGACCTTTGCTTCACTGACCTGCTGCCTTTTCCCTAGAACTCTGTCTGTAGCTAACTGCCTCAACACGAAGGATCAGCGTGCCCAGAGTTGACATGATTCTTTACCACCAGACTTATTAGAGCCAGTAATATCCTTCTACACTGTGAACCTCAAAGATGGTGATATTGTAAGCATTCTTCCCCCCCCCCAGTTCTTTTGGCCATGGAATCCATTTGTCTTTCAGAACAGAGCTCAGGAGCTAGCATTTAGCATAACATGTGTACGTGAAATATTGTGTCAGTACACTTTAAGTGATTAAACGGAAACTTTGAGCTTCTAAGTAAGTCCAGGCAAAAATAATTTTTGTTTAGAGAAAAAAAAATGAGGGAATATGGCAAAGCTTGTACCACCTAGATAGAACACCGTTAAGACACTTGCCTTTTGAAGAAAGTGATGGCTATCGGCAACCACCTGTTCAGTCCTAGGGAGTTCTCACTTTCCACTGGTTCTCTTGACCTTAGCACAGTTGACATTTTGGGTGCGACAGTTCTTTGTGGTAAGCAGCTGTCCTGTGTATTATGGGATGCTTAGCAGCACCCCTGACCTCTACCCACTAGATGTCAGTGGCAGCTGTCTGTCCCCTCCCCCCACCTGCTCCAGTTGTGACAATTAAAAGTATCTTCAGAGATTACCAGATGTCCCCTGACAGGCAAAATTGCCCCCATCTGAGAACCACTGGAGTGAATGTTTAGTTTATAAGAAGAAGAAATTTGCCATTCTCTAGGAATGAGTCAGCGTCGAGATAAAAACTGATTAATTTGTTGTATAATTAAATAATTAACTATACAAGCAATTTTTCAGGAGAGTTCTTCTAATTGTGAAGGAAATTCACTATGTCCTGTATTTATTTTGCTATGGCTTATTCCAAGGATCAGCAAATTTTTTCTATATGAATCCAGATAGTATAATAAGTACAGGGTCTGGCAGAAATAATGTCCTTTTTATGAGTTGGTAATCATTACCAGATCATAAGGGCATTACTTCTGCTGGACCCTATATTTTAGGCTTTGTGGGTCAAACTAGTTGATACTCGATTCTACCATTAGAGGTTGAAAGCAGCCACTGACAATATGTAAATATTTGAGTGTCTGTGTTTCAATAAAACTTTATTTACATAAAAACATGGCAAGCTAAATTTGGCCAGCAACCTGTATTTGCCAACCCTTGCCTTAAATGCTATCTAATAATTTTAGGTCTACAATATAGAAAGATGCTTTCTAAGAAAATGTTTTATGTAGGGCTGTCCAGGAAGTATCCAGTCATGTAATATGAAAAATAGAGGCATTTGTGGCTGGATTTTTTCTGGACAACCCTCATACATTTGACTAATTCTTAAGCCATACTAATATTCAGTTTTGGCATTGTCTTATCTAAAAGTTTGTTTATATAAATTAAGGAATCATCTTGGCCCGTTCCTTCTAGATTTGTTTACCTTTTGGTATCTTGTGTGGAAATGACTAAGTGGGTTCTTATAGAAATGCTAGGCAGTACATACCTCATCTTTAAAAGCCTCTCAGTCCATGATTAATGGTGACCAAAGACAGTCACAAAGTATAGTCAATCTTGGTTCTTATAAACAAACTCTATGCTTTATTAAAACATTCATATGGATACCAGTTAGCGTGTCCTCTATAGACAGACTGTGTTACATGACACCATTCCATAGTCATGCTCCCCTTCATCCTTAACATTTGAATGCCAAATTTAACGCAGAGTGATAATGCACTCATCTAAAAGACCACACTTCCCAGCCTTTTCTCCAGTTTTATGTGGCTCTATGACTAAGTCATGGACTACGAGACAGACAGATGCAAGCGTGCTGTGTGGAACATCCAAGGAGGCTTCTTTAAACAAGTTGAGTCAGATAGAAGCCTCCTTTTGCCCTCCTGGCCTCTCCATTCTGCTGGCCTCATATATTGATATGAGGGCTGGGGCAGTAGAAGCCATTTTTAAACACAAGTATAGGAAGCTTACATTGTGGGTGGCAGAGCAGAAAAATAAGCATGTGGATCCCTGATGACACTAAGAAGTCAACACATAGAACTGCATACCTTCTGATAGCTTCTAAAGGAAAAAATGAATAGTCCTGTCTCCTGCCAATGTGCTTTTGGAATTTATGTTATATGCTATAAAATATAATTGTAATTGATTATATTAGTCATATGTTTGAAAATAAAAGTAATACTCATTTGATGATCATATGAAACCCTGACTTCCTAAGTATAGCTTTAGGAACTGGTGTATCTCAGACAAACAGCCAGGGCCTCAGTCCCAAAAGGACTAAGGTGGGGAGACAAGAAATGATATTTAAGGACCCTGTTTTCTTCCGATCTTCTTCTCTGAGAGTGGGACATGCCATTACATAGAAACTGTTACTGAAAAAAATATGTATACTAGTATTTCTTTGAAGCTTGTTTTTACCACAGATCTTTCTTTTCCATCTATTCCAAAACAAAAGAAGGAAGTTCTTTCTGCTCAGAACTATCAAAATATTACAAAAATATTGATCAGTACAGGAGTGATATTATTCAATTTTTTGCCCGATGAGCATATTGTTATTTATCATAGTTTTCAAATGTTTCGTTTCGTACAGGATCCCCTTTTGGCTCTTCCTCACTCTCTGTTCTATTGTTACTGCCCACTGGACTCTGTTGGTGTTGCAGAGTCCACCTGGTTGGCAGTCTCCATCACCACTGTCCCAGCCAAGTCTTCATTTTAATCCCCAGACACCTTCTGTTATTTCTTCTGGATCCATAGCTACAGGGGGAAGCCCATAGCAGTGAAAAGTGTCAAAAGCTTTATGGCTCTTTGCATTTTAAATACTTCTCTTTTAAAAGACACTTAGAGGACCCTCTGAAATGCTTAGCTCCCTAAGAGTTGCAATTTGGGCTTTTAATAGGCCCTTTGTAACTTTTTCTAACTGGTCTCATCTATCAGTAGGATGTGCAGAAATTATGCTTGTGAGTAGGAGCAAGCCTTTTCCTTCTATAAAGCCACCTGTGCTATATTTGTATGTTTAACAAACTTTGCGATGTTTTTGTATGTGTGCATGTATATGCAAGTACTAAAAAGACTGTTGGAAATGGATGAGGAAATGTAAAAGAAAAGTATATTTGAGTTAATAAAGAAGCATAAATGCCAAAGAAAAGTATATTTGAGTAAATAACGAGGCATCTTTCTCTCTATACATTGTATATGCCTCCTTGAATAACACTGTCGTGGACAAAAGCACTGGCTTTTGTGTATCTGTGCACAAGAACTCTATTAATTGTGGATAAGGAATTCATAGATGTCATGACCCCATTCTCCTTTCCTCCTCTGCTTTTTGTTGATGCATCCACATGCAATCCCTCCTTTCTTTCTTAGCAGAACCATCACAGCCACTGCTACTGGCCTTTAAGAGGTAAAGTCTGAAATGAAAACTATTTGCAATCCCAGGACTAAATTTTTTTGTAAAAAATATGGAGAAGAAAGATAGCTGAACTTGAATCATGTGAAAAGCATACCTCAGGGTGAAGAAAGACATCACACTGACAAAATGAAAAGATTGCATGATTGTAAAGAGTTTGTAGGATCAATAAAGCTATGGGTTGCTTAGTTTGGGTGCTATTCCACTTAAGCACAGATGAAAATGAAATTGTGGCAAACATCATCACCGTTCCCCTAAGAACAACTTAATTTAGGAAAAGGTTTGTGAGTAGGCCATTGCTAGAAGTAGAAGGAAGTCAGAGAGAATGCCCACTTCCAAAACGCCAAAGAAGGAAACATTTCTGCAAATTCTGTGTACTAAAAGGAGACTCTATTAGTAAGATCACTCTTTCTACTCCTGTAATTTCTATGTTCTCCTAGCTAAAATGTGTATATGAATTGTTCCTACCTCAAAGGGTTGTTATCTGAATTAAACAAAATAGTATATGGAAAGTGTTTTACATAGTGTCTGACATATAGAAGACGTCACTGGAGTTGTTAGTCTCTTGGCTGCACCTGAGGTCATCAGGGCCTAGAGCAAAAGTACAAATGGAGGTCCACATACCTTGTATCTAAATATTTAAAGTGTTAAATCAGTCTATCCAACTGGCTCATTAATGTTAAATAACATAGACTCTTATCTTATAACCTTAGCACAACAACATTGAAGGTCAAGTTTCGACTCTTTAGAGTTTCTCAATTGCTGGTAACAGCACACAGATGAGCCTCTGGCCCCAACTCTCAGCAATGGCCTTTTCTATTGTTTTCCCACTCCAGCTCCATCATACATTGGGAGGAGCTTTACTTTCACAGATCGGACACCCCAGTCTGTGCGTATCTCCTGCTCATAGTAGCCCCTTGGCCAATCCTTGGGCCTAAGGGTATACAACAGGACATTCTTGGGCCTAAGGGTATACAACAGGACATACCACCCAGAAAGAAGACTGCCTGCGTTCTAGAAGTGGGCGTGAGTCTGTTTGGGAAGAGACTATGAGAGGAATCATTGTACCAAACACAATTGCTTAAAGGTAACTGAAGTCATCAAGTAGCCAGACATGACATGAGTCAGGACTACCCTCACACTTCTTTATCTTTCCCCAAGTCATCAAGTTTCTCAAATACAAGCAAAAAACAGAAAGTGGGGGAAAAAATAACTCCATGATTTCTAGCTACCCAGTGATGCATTTCATCATTGAATTTCTAGTAGCAGTAGTGTGTGACCTGGAAAATGGTTCAACAAAAATGATTTTGTACGTGGTTAAGGACTTACAGATGATGAAAAGAAAGGGGAGCCCTTATTTAAAGAGGGTTTCAAAACAAACACTTGCTGAATGCAGCATAATATGGCAAGAGAAAGAAACCAGAGAAGTGAGTTCTATTTACAGATAACAAAGTTAGGAAATGAAGAGTTGTAGTGTAATGAGAAAAGTCTAGAATGTCTGTATGGCATAATTGTGTACAATACTCTCAAAAATGGATATTGGCAAAAAATAATAAAAGATAATGATTTGTTTTTCTCAGATGTCATTTTCCCCAACCTCTTTATGACTGGCTTAATTTTTCATCAAAATTTCCTCCTCTCCTTCCAAATCAGGTTTGCTAACAACCACTTTCCCACTTCACCAAAATGTATAAATATTTTAATGGGCAAGAGCAAAAACAGATTGTTTTTTTCCTTCTTCTTAATTCTGTTTGCATAATCTCTTAGTTAAATGAGGTCAAAAGAAAATAAGTAGGTAAATGCTCTCAAGTATAAAATTTATTTAAAATAAGGGATCTTTTTGGTCGTTTGAGTTATTAAGTTTTCAGTATTCTAGCCTACCATATGCATTCCTCTAAATCTATGAGTGTTTTATACAGAAAAACATTGGTTGAGACATTTGAGGTTAGTCTCTAATGAAGAGTCAGTGAATCTAGGATAAATATTAGACACTTTTCTATCCTATATGAAGACCAATTATGTCATTCCCTAAGGTGTGTTTGACTTTTTGAATTACTAGAGATTCCCCTGTATCACTGACTAATTTTTAAATAAAATTTTTATTTTGTAATAATTTTAAATTTATAAAAATTTTGCAAAGATGGTATAGAGAATTTCTATATTTCTTTTACCCAACTCTGTCTAAAGTTACATGATTGTGATACATTCCTGAGAAGTGAACATTCAAGACTAAGAAATTAACATTGCTATAGTTTTGACTGTTTAGATGGGTAAATAGATTGGAATGTCATCTCTGCCCCTAAAAATGACTGATTCTCCAAAGAGAATCAATGTTCATAAAGAGGCCAGCTTCAAAATTAGTAGCCTAGAATTGAATTCATTTGCCTTCCATTATGTTCTGCTTTCACTGTGCAGCCACACAATATGCACAATGTTGGCTGGACCATCCTGGTTGAAGTCTAAACTACTCAAGGATGTCTGACCGAATGACTCAGATACTTCATATGAACTGCACAATTAAAGATGGCACTTAGAAGACACGCAGCCCATCTAGGAAACTCTTTAGGAATCAAAAAGACAGAGATTTTAGACTGTCATCAAAGGAGCATTCTGAGGGAGGGTAGGTACTGCCTACAGAGATACTTCAGGGGGAAATCCCAAAGCCCCGGATGAACTGTTCTGCACATAGCCAAGGAGAACATGCCCCCTACCAGCTCCTGAGAGTTGGAAACTGTGTTTGGCAAGAATCCCCAGAAGATCCCAGGGATCCAGGAGCAGGGCCCACCAATGCAAGGTGCATGATTATTTATGGGGGAAAAGGTGCTTCAATACTATCACAGAAAACGTGAGGACCTGGCTGTATATATACTCTAGGACTGTCCAGAAAGTATCCAGCCACGTAATATAAAAAATGGAGGCATTTATGGCTGGATTTTTTTTTTCTGAACAGCCCTCAAACATGCACCCTTTTGGGCTGCATTTGTTACCAACTTTTAAGTACATATTACCAGTTTTTATTGAAATGACTGAAGTGCTTTTATACCTGGCCCAGAAAGATAAGAATGCTCACTGAGAAGTTTTAAAATAGATGACAAAAGCATGGCCTTCAAAAGAAGGAAGTCCATACTTTAAATCATAAAGCAAATCAAAAAAGTTTAACAAGACTACCATCAATGCAATTTTTCATTTCTCATTTTAAATTAAATCATGGGAATAAAACAATTTTCTTTTTTCTTTCTCTCTTAAGAGCTTAGTACATTTTAATAGATATGACATTGAGTGATTGCTAAATTAATGGAACCATTGTTAGAGTTCTCTACAAGTTTAGAGATAGATTTATAAAAGGTACATTTGACTGGCTGGCTGCTCAGGCCTATTTTTGTCTCTTTTAGCTTTGAAACAGCTTAATCAGGAAGCAAAACTTCACGATGGGTCAAAAGATACAATCCACTGGGACAGACCTCAGAATGTCATGGCACAGAATTGTCTCAAATTTAGGGTTCTCATGACTCAGATCCCAATCCTATAACATGGGTGCTATGACAGCATTACTTGAACCAGCAAAATGCAGAGGATCATGTACTTAAACTTCCGAAATATCAGCTGAAGTTACAAAACCTGGTACCATGTGTATCCTAGAATACTTCCCCATGGCTTTGGGGGCCAGAAACAGGCCCCAGACTCTCATACCATCTGCAAAATTTCTCTTTCAAGTGCAGTCACTTATGAAAAGCTCACTTCTGCTTCAAGGAACAAGATTACAATATGAGTGTTTGCTCCATCTTTCACCAGCCTGCCTGCTTGGACATATCTGAGTGCTTCTTACATTAGAAAATTATTCAGCAGAAAAATGTTCATAAAAGTGGCTTTATGTGTTCACCACCCAGAGTCAGCTCTCTTTCCATCATCATATATTTACCTTCCCTCCCTCCTCCCCCATCCCCCTTCCCCCTTCCCCTCACCTCAGTTAACCACTAAACTATTGTCTTCGTCCATGAGTTTTTGTTTCTTAATTGTATACCTAAAATTTAATTTTAGCTATCCAATGTCACCCCAATAAATTTAACAATAAATAAGAAAGAAAATGGCTTTACATAGGTAGAGTATTTAAAGAGGCAACACATGGGCTGCTGAAGGAGCAGGGAATAGGGGGAGTCAAGATTGTATAAGACATTGATAATACTATTCCCTAAAGTTTAGAGTATTGTTAACAATGGTTTCATTAATTTGTGAATCATTCAATGTCAGCTCTGCTGTAAAGTCCTGGACTTTTAATGGGCTTAGGGAGAAAGGAAAATTATTCCTATGATTTAATTTAAAATGAAAAATTGCAGAGTTAGTGATTTTGTTAATTTTTTTTTTTTGGAAGGAGAGCTGGCAAAATCTTCATCTGATACGAGGTTATTTTTATGATGAGAGTATGCATCTGTTTTCATGATCTTTGTGACAAGAATAGAAAATAATGTTTAAATGATTGCACGATGGATTAGGTTACTTATGAAATTAGAGTTTTGAGAAATAGAAAAGATTACTATGGTCGCTTATAGCGGGTGACAGTGGTGCCTCACGCACCTCTGATTACAGCCAGTTATCTGGGACATTCTGTGCCCACTTCAACTCACCATAAGCTAGCAGGCAGCCTTCCACACGTGCAGGCTGAGTGTCCACCTGCTTTCTGCCTCAGGGCCTTACTCTCTGGGCAGAAACTAGAGAGCAAAAGAGAGTCACTTCTATTCCCTTATATCTTGGGTCATCTGTATAACTTCGATACAGCCAGTGTCCTTATTTGTAGAAAAATGAAATCATTCTTGAAACAAGTTTGAGCCAACATTTCAACTCAGGTGTCCGTGCTGTCTGGTTTGGTTCAAGTACTAAAATCCTCGTGCTGAAGCTGGAAATGTATGTATTCATTCATTTATTCAATAAATAATTGCAGAGAACTTACAAAATGTGAGGCATGTTATAGGCACTGAGGATATAGCAATGAGACAAAATCATTGTCCTCGAGAAGCCTCTAGTCTTTTAGGGGAGATAATTAGCAAATAGAACATTAGTATTTCAGAAGGTGGCAAGTTCTAGAGAAGAAAGCAGGACAGGGAATGCTAGGAGAATGTTGCATTTGAATAGAAACCTGAAAGGCATGTGGTTATTTGGAAGAAGATTCCAGACAGAAAGAACGGAAGGTAACAGAAAGAGTGAAGACAGGTCTGTGCCTGGCCTGAGCAGAAGCTCAGCGATGAGACAACCTGACTTTGAACTAATAATTTTCTCTGTGTCTCAGTTTTGTCTTTTGTCTTACCTAATTTGGATAATACCAGTAGCAAATTCACAGTGAAGATTAAATGTGTCATATATGTAAGGCACATAGTATATGTTCAATAAATTTTAGTTATTATTATTATCACTCATTGTTTCATCTATTCCATTCTCAAAGAAAACATCAGTGAAGGTTTTGGATTCAGCATATTGCATCTTTAGATAAAAATTAAAACTGTTACACTGCGTAAAAGGCTTTCCCAACAGTCTCGAATTTTCCGCAGCCTTCATTTTCATTACTAACAGTCTCATTTTGTTCTGGCCTTGACACATGGAGTATGCGGTGTATCAACCCTTGGCAAGTATCTCTTTGGAGGGGAGGGGAAGGAGATTTTTAAAAACCTGTTTAGTCACAAAAGAAAAGGGAAGCAGTAGATATTTTTTAAGTAGAGGAACTGATTTACTTTTGGTCATCCAGGGTTAAAGGTGGGAAGATTTTTCTAGGTGAAAAATGAGAAAAAGAAACTTTGTAGGCAGAGGAAGTATCACATGAAAAGTTTCTAAGGCTATATGTGGACAGTGTGTCCCTTCCTTGGGGAACATTTAGAAATGTCTGGAAACATTTTTGATTGTCACAAGAGGCAAGTGCTACTAATAATACGGTGAGTAGAGGTTGGAGATGCTGCTAATCATCCTACTACAAAGCACAGGACAATCCCCCACAACAGAGAATTGTCTGACACTTAAATATCAATAATGCTGAAATTGAGACGTGTACTCTAAGGCAAGAAAGTACTTTTATATAAGAATAAAAGACCTCTGTGACTAGCTGTTATTATCACAGGGTTGTTAAGTCGGGCAGGGTCTAGAGTCTAGATCACATTGGACTTCATGGGTTTAATTATATTATATCCTAAATTCAAACAAAGGCACTGAAGAATCTTAATCAGGATGTGTATGTGGCTTGGGGGTAGGGTGAATGAGCACATGGGGGACAGGTGGGTTTGGTGAAACATGATTTATATTTGGAACAGACTATTATAATGGGAGTTTCAGCTGAGGCACATTGCAAAGAGAAGTGCTAGTGCAGAAAAACAATTTGACAACTGTTAAAGTACTCTCCCACACCACAGGTATTAAAGAACCAACTGGTGGAGATTGGAAGGTTTTTAAAGAGGATTTCCCCGAAGGGAGATACACTGGCAGGTCCACTTCACCCCGACTGGTAGAGCCAATCCCTGCTGATACCACCTAACCCAAAATTGGGAGAGCAAGTTTAAGGAACTCACTAGGAAATCTTTATGTGTGTCTACTACTTTGTAGGACACCATATATGGGTCATACCTGAGAAAGGTAAAGGGCAGGAAGCTGAATGAAGTTCAGTTGGCAGCAGAGGAGAGGCCTGTAGGTTGGGGAAGTATTGTATTCTCTGAGTTCTCCATGGCAAACTATGAGGCATGAAGACGGGCTATATGAGGTTTCCCGGGAGTGGATGGGGAGGGGAGACCATGAGCTGCTTTGAGATTGTTTTCAATGATTCAGAGGACACAGTGGCCTCAGCAGAAGGAACTAGAAGTTAGATTGGCAGCTACCCCAGGAATGTGGAGGAAGTCAAAATGGACCAGCTGAAGTAGCAATGCTCTTACATGTATCAAGAGACTATAGGTGAACTAGTTCCAGTGTTGGGGGTAAAGTGTGGAGGGAAGTTTTGGAAGGGATCTCTGAAGAATGAAAGAAGTAAATACTTAAAATATAACAGAACAAAAGAGTACAACTGGAAGTTTTCTCCTGTGATACACACAAGTAATAACTATCTTACTCTCTCTACCTCTTCTCCTACTCTGTGTTCCAAATCAAAGGGTCTGAAAACATGGATAGTAAGATGGAAGAGGACAAGATCTTGGGTGAAAAGTAAATGAAGAATTTGCTCTCTCTCTCACGTTTGTTTATTATAGGCTTTCTTGCTTGCATCAGCCATTAGCTAGGGCAGGAAAGAAATTTCAACTGTCAGTTAGCCTAGGAATTTTGATGAAACTAACATTTTAATTAATGAACTGAAAGTTTGAGCAAAAAACTACACTTTTAGAATAAATTTTAAAGACAAGTTTGAAAAATTATTTACTTTGTGATAACATCACTTCAGTCATTTTAATTCAATAAAACAGTTACTGTTTTACAAATTGAAACCAGTAAACAAAAACGTAGCTTCTTCTCGGAGAATAGTTTGGGAGTGGAGCATCGGCATTTGAAAAACTATGTTAGAGTATGTTTTGAACACATTACGAAATAGTATGCCAAGGTAATAAACAACCTCAAAGCAAGGGGGACTGAAAACTATGAAAGATTAATTTCCATCATGTTCCATGATTTTTGCAAAGGCAGCGATGCTCATTTGCTATATTAAGTCAAAGGGTACAAGTTGATTACCACAGCTACATACTTCAATGTTGCCACTGAGTGTGCAGGAAGGAAAAAGAATTCCACAGGAGCTCACTGTGGCAATTATGTTCCAGGCCTGAAATAACCCACATTATGTTAACATCTAATTGGTCTGAAGTGGCCACATGGCCCCACCCCACCATAAGGGGGCCACCAGGTGTTACCTCATCCTTTTCTCAAGATAGGGAGAGTGAAAAGATTTGTCCAATTGTGTTGATGCAATAATCAAGGCAAGTGATGATAATTACTTAAACTAGTAGAAAGCAATATGAACAAAACTAAATGGGCAGATTTGAAGGATATACTGGAATAAATCCTTCTAGAGTCATAATTTTAAAAAATACCATTTATGTTTACTCAGAAAGTAAGTGAGAACTTTAAGCAATGTGAATATGAAAAGTAATAAATTAATAAATATAAATATAAATTATACTTGGCACATGCTCTAGGAAGCACTCTATGAAATCTTTGTGATCTGTAATACTTTCTATTACACATATTTATCATAGTGGTAAATATTATCACAAAAAAGTTCAAGCCAAGTCATAAGGATACAGGTGACTACAATACTTTGGCTTGTATTTTTTACATAATTTGCTACTTGTTGCCACAAGATAGGATATACTTGCATTATAAGCTATATCATCACTGTGTGTTCCTTCACATTTTGTTTTAAAATATTTTTTATTATTTTAAATGTAATTATGAAAGTATAATCCTTTTCAGAAGAAATCTTTGAAGAAATCTTTTAGTTCAAATTTCATATTTACCTTTTATTAACATCTATGTTTCATAATTCATTGTCAAAATTATGCCTAATTACAATATGGGATGTAATAAAATCTCTTTTTAGTTCATATTTTATTTGTGGAATTGAGCTGGTTTCAAGTGCAATAATCTGTATTATGAAACAAAAATTAATTGATTCTTTGCCATATATTGAAATAAATTAGAGGAAAAAAATAGTAAAGGTGAATATAACATATTGTAGGAGATATATGCAAAAACCTCCTCACAGTAAATTCGGTTCTAATAAGCCAAATGCCAATGTATTTAGGAAGCAGTAATGTAAATATAACAATGCCAATTTGGAGGCAGAAGTATGAACTAAGGATTAAAATCCACTTACAAAATCCAGTCAACTTCAAGTTTGTAAATTCATGTTAGAATAGCAAAACAGTACCTGACTACAACTCAATATATCATGCCCTCAAATATTAATTGAACAATAAAATGTGTCTGTTTTCTCAATTTTAAATGAAAGCAGTTATTTGAAAACTGTTTGAAAATTATAGTTGTGATTTAACGTGATCAGTGCTGGTACCAAATAGTTTTGAATAAGAAATAAAAAATATTTTATATTCAAGGTCTGTCATTTATGATGCACAACTCATAGGATTTTCATTAGTTATCAAGCTTACAAAGGTAATCTTAATCAGGACTTTTTAACCTGGATTTACATAGTTCTGGGAGCTATAAATAGATTCCAAGAAGACCATCAAACTCCTGGATTTTTAGGCATAATTCTTTCCTGTGTCTATTTCATGTGTATATTTCAGAAAAGAAGGTTCATGACTCTCATCAAATTCTTAAAGTATCCATAACACAGAGAAAATTAAGAGCCACTGCTCTAACTAGTCACCTCATGTAATTCATAAATCTGTTTACAGACTAATTGTCTCTCATACCTAGAGGGTTTTTTAGTGCTTTCTAAATTTAATTTTTCAAAAGTACAAGGAAAAATGTCTTTGCACTGCTGTAGGATTTCTGCATATGTCATATTCAGTGGGGAATGATGAAGCCACATTAAGCTGGGGATACTTAGAAATTCAGGTGTACTCAACTGTTACTAGAAGTCCTACAGCTCATCTTTACCTGTGATTCTAGGTCCTTGCTTTTATATTATTTGCAAATGGTTAAGAATATGATCATTAATAATTATGGGGATAGATATGATCCATGTTTTATACTAGAAAAAGGTCACATCAAACTTGAGCCCTTTTGTGTGTGTGTGTGTGTGTGTGTGTGTTTGTGTGTGTGTGTGTGTGTAACATAGAATTTAAATTATACTCTAGGTTCTGGGCTGTCCCTTGCCCTCTACTTCTGCCCTGATTCATAACATGGATATCGCCCCAGTAATGGCTGGATGAGGCATGAAGTTAGGGATTATGGTGACAGAGACAAAAAGACTCAGAACACATAGTCTGATTGATTCTCAGAAGACTTAAATCTAATCCCATGTCTGGCACAAATTCTACACAATTGAGACTTGGCTGCATCATCTACTGGGGAAGAAAAAGAAAAGAAAAAGAAAAACTGCAGTACTTTTTTGCTGAAAAAGTGGGATTTTACAATCAATAATTTTATTACCATCAATTATTCTCCAAATTGAGCATTCATAAGTTGAAGGCACTATGAGGGAGAGTAAAATGAAACTGGCATGGAGAGCCCCTACCGACAAGGTGTTGACTGGATATGAGGAAACCATAAATTATTAGAATGTTTTTAAATGATAAATTTCAAAAGAAAGGTACATATTGATGACTACAACCAGTGTCATAAAGTGGTATTAGGACTACCAAATATATTCATTTTTGTGACACATTCGCAGATGGTGACCTTCTGTATGATAATCTTGGTGCATTTCCTTAGAAAATTCTGTTTTTTCTGAAGTCTGTTGCTCCATGACTTTTGGTTCTTGAGATTTATGCTCTGGTGCAGTCTGGGCCTGAACTTCATTAGCACCTGATTTACCATGAGTGCAGATGGCTATTGGAAATAAAAAGTCAGACATTTCATATGATTAAAGCTCTATGGGCTGCATCTCCCTCTTAGCTATTTCCTTACTTTTGCATATGATTCATTTGCAAGCAGAACAGTGATTATTATATGATTGTTAAATCTAAAGTGGAAAGGAAAGTAGATTATTAGAAAAAGTCTAGTAGCTTATTAATATATATTACGTGCTACAATGAAATGATTTTACCAAAGTATTAGCAAGATGATAGATTTATGGATGATGAGAGAAAATTACTCTATTATGACAATTGACTGTAACAAAGAATTCAGATTTTTTTCCTTTCTTTTTTTTCTCTTCCTTGCCTTGCCTTAATGGTTTATTACTTAAAACAATAATCCGCCCCCCCTACCTCCCCCCCCCAAATATGCCTCCTCATCCTGGTCACTTCCCAGTACTTTTGGGAAATACTATTATTGCGAGATTAGTAGGCAAAGGAAAGGAGCTACAGGATGTTAATTGCTCTATGTCTATATGGGGATGCTTACATGAGATGAGAGAAAAGCAAGACTTAGTTTCCAACAGAAATATTTCACTAGTATTATCTGACTGGAAATAATTGACTTATTTTTTTCACTTGTCACTTTTAAGTGAACAATAAAAGAGCTTGAGAAATTTCATCACCCTTTCAGTTTTTTGTATACTCTTTCTATTATACTGATGAATAAAGTTGACCACATAATACAGAGTTAACTTGTACAACAGAAATTTGTTAATTTGTCAGGTTATTTGTGTATTACATTGCCCTATCGTATTCCTTTTCCTCTATGTGAAAGTCTAATTGTTCAATTGAAAGACAGATACAACCACAATTACCAGAGCTCTTTTCTCTCTAATTCATTTTCATTATTAAATTTAGTTAGGTTACTTAATGTTTCAACTCTGAGGGTTTGAATATGCAAGGAGGTTTCACAATGAAATTCAAGCCCTGATCTGCTCTTCTTCTAGGAACATGTTTCGCTGCCATTTCCTGAAGAATGCTCATGCAGCAAATAATTGCATCAAAATGATCAAACACGTACACAAAAATTACAAATCCTGTG
This sequence comes from Lyroderma lyra, assembly GCA_004026885.1. Lineage (NCBI taxonomy): Eukaryota > Metazoa > Chordata > Mammalia > Chiroptera > Megadermatidae > Lyroderma > Lyroderma lyra. The sequence continues at coordinate 697,325 of PVJL010000014.1, forward strand.
TACGTACTGCTACTAACAGTGTTTATAAGACACATGCTATGCAGCTAAATCCTGCTGGCCCTCCGTTCCCAGCATGATTCTACAATGAGCTGACACTCTTCTAGGCTCTGGGGCCTGCGCAGTCACTTTGTATACCTGCTTTCTATGACAGGGCCTTTGTGGTTCGGGTCATCTGTTCCAGAAATGTGCTTCCCTCCCAATAATTACAACCGCTCATGAAATACTTTTACTTTTCCTTCTTTCACATATTACTGTAGCAGTTCACAAAACTAGTGTGAGTCCTGGAGGTATTGCTATCTTTCCTGCAAAACTGTAGGACAGAGATGAGAGACAGAGTTTATGGAAGCTTTCGCTGACTTTGCGTATGTTGTGCTTATTAGCACAGTGTAATGTGTAAAATAAGCTTTTGTGTTTTTTATCCATTTATACATAGTGCATCACACCAAAACTTAGTGGCTTGAAACGACAGTGGTTTATTATTTCTCAGTATTTCTGTGCGTCTGCACAGCTGCGCAGCTCTTGAGGTACAGTAAGCTGGTGGATGGGCTAGAGGCTGAGCGGAGCTAGAACGCTGGGCCTTCCTCTTCCTTTCCATTGCGGCTCTTCACAACATGGAGGTCCAGGCCAATGCTCCAAGACAGGGAAAGTGGCATATACAAGTCCCTTGCAGCCTAGATTCTGGAACTTCTTGCCCATCCTCCCTTCTGTTCCACACTATTGGTTAAGTAAGTCACCAAGTCTAGTCCATGTATAGGGGTACAAAATGGGATTTACTACTGGAAGGGAGCAGGGACATAGCCCTACTGCAGAGGACCATGCACATAGGTTTGGAAAGAGTTTGTACCCATTAAACAGTCTATTGTTGTATTCAGTAGTGAATTAAATTCTAATTTAATTGTGAAGACTAAAGCTGGAATTGGATGAATTAAGTGTTTTATGTTTTGTTTTATTGCCTTTGGGTTTTTACCCTTTGGGTTACATACACTGTGCTTGCTCTTAAATGAGAAGAGATGGAGAGAGTGGTTCATTAATTCTAAGTGATAATAGGCAATCTAATCTTAGATTTGGACAAATAATGGCTGTCAGCACTGTGAGAGCATGGGCTTTATCTATCTTAATCATTGATAAATTTCCAGTGGCTAGAACAGAGCCTGACACATAAGAGGTGTTCAATAAATATTTGCTGAGTGAATGAATGAGCACAAGGAATAGACACTTCTTTCTCTGGACTTCCCTTTCATATTCCTAAGTAAGTTGCTTTTTGTTTCATCTGTCTCAAATGATTATGTTTAGAGAAATAGAGGAATAGAAAACAGAGTTTTTGTTCACATGTGATTTCATGGATCCATAATAACAAATTCTGGAAAGACTGAATGTCACAAAAGCAGATAAAGAACAATCTTACGATTATTTTATTAACATTTGACCACTCACTAAAAACAAGCCTCCAGGAGATTTTGTTTTTGTATTGATAGGTATAAAATGAAAATGAGATACTCTTTCTAATCGCTATAATCTGTTCAGAATAGGAAACAGCTTTAAATGAGTTACTAACATAAGTAAGTGACTATAAATATCCAATAATATTCAGGAGTAATGTCTTTAATTCTATGTCTAGGTTCAGATTGTACTACTACTTTTTTGGACAAGGATATCACTTTGCTTTGTGTCAATTGAAAAATAAAGCTGACTTATTTAAATTCTGGAAATCAATGAAGCATGTTACTATTTTAATGTAGAAAAAAACTGGATTGTTGATTTGTTGATAGTAATGCAAATTGAAAATAGTTTTATCTTATGAAAATATTTCTAATAGACTTCATCTTCATTTATTATCTGTTCATGTGGACATAATTTTTTTTTTTTAATGTGGGTAATTCCCTGACTAGGAATCAAACCCAGGCCACAGCGTTGACAGCGCCGAAGCCTTAAGCCACTACACCACCAGGGAACTCCCTGGACATAATTTCAAACAACAGAAAATAGTGTATGTGCTAGGCATATTTTTAAAATAAAACAGTAATGATACTAGAGAGAAAAAGAAGGGGACTGTTTTTTCACATTCATCTTAGAATTATCCAAAATGTACTTGAATGTACCAGCACAATGATTAATTCCCAAATTATAATGCCTACATCTGTCAATTAGTTTATATGTAAGTCAGCCTGAATATTTTATATAAGTTATAGCATCTCGGCTGGAAACAAAAACAGATCATGATATTTCAGGGAGTCATCTGAGTCCCTCAAGATATAAATAGTGTCAGAAATACAATCTAAATAATAATAGATATACTGATTCATGTTTAGACTATGTAATTCTTCAATTTGATTAAAAATATCAACATTTTCAATATAACTCAAGTAGTCTGATACCTATTCTTACCATTTTTATATAGGATAATTAATGTGTTTATACAGCCGCTCCTCTATAGAATTGGAAAAAGGACACTTGCCCTATTTTTTTAGTTGTAGTGTGAGAGAAGTTTTAAGGTGAACAGCATCTTCAAAAGACAAAGTTGTGCTTCTTGTTACAAAATTGGAAAAGAATTGCTAATGTGTGAAGAAAAACATAGGTAAAACACTTAACTAATTTTCAGAGAATAGAAACAAGTTTTTTTTAAGTATATGTATTTTTTAAGTTGTGAAACTGTGGTAATCTTCACAGAATATAGGTAAGGGAAATGATGTGTGAAGGAACTAGAGAGGTGTCATTTTTCTTTATTTTTGCAAATTTTAAAAAATATGGTTGGGGAAAGAAAATGTAGCAAGGTATAATATGTTCTAATGATACATAATTATTGATTTAAAATTATCTGATATTGAGGATAATAATAGAAAAGTTAATTGGCCTCTTAATAATGAAAGTAAATGTTTTTCAAAAATATTTGTGTTATTTTTTTTAACTTGTTGAACACCTTATGTTGTGTTTTGAAACTGCTTTGTCTAGTGATTTCAGATGTCATTCATATTTTAATATGCAAAACAAATTTCATTAAACAGGATTAGTTTATAACATTGACAACTTCTCATTGTTGTTAGATGTATCAAGTTACCAATTGATTTTTATCTTAGTCGTAAAGAATTGTCCATGAGTCAAGACAGAAGGCAAGAGCTGTCTGAGATATAAGTCTATTAAAACAACTACAATACATTCAATTAATTTCCTTGAAACTTAAGTTGGTCGCACTCAACAAATCGCTTCAGGGTATTTGCAGCTGAGTAGGATGACAGGAAGGGCGACAGGATGACAGGAAGGGTGACCTTGCAGCTTCTGACTAAGTTATGCTGGATGAATGAAAACCTGTTAAAACTTTTTAATGAACTGGTATTTTCCAGAAATTTTTGATGGAAGTGGTTGATTACTTTACTTTTTAATAATTGTTACTTTTTAACTTGCAGTTATTAGTGGTCCTCAACCTTTGATTGTATAAAGTGAAAAATTTGAAATTTTAGTCAAAAGTATCATATTTTATCAAACATACATATGTTAAAATTTTTTCAGTTTCATTTTATGATAAAATACAGTTTGCTTGCAATCCAGGTTTTTTTAGTATGTCTTTGTAAGTTTCCCAAAAATATTTTCACTTATAAATTATATTGTTTCTCCTAGTTTCACACAAAAATATTACATATCTCCAATATTATCCTAGTCACTATGGAGTCCACTATTATTACTAAAATTTGCATAAGTCTTAGACAAAAACTAATATGTAATAGAATGTATCTCATTATCAAAGTTGCAGAGCCCAAGAAGATATGAGTACTATGAATCTTGACTCTTGCCTGTCTGACACCAGGTTAACTGAATGATTTTAGTCATTCAGTTTATACTGTTGTAAATAAAGAAAACCCATAGAGGTACATAGTGAAAGGTCACATAGCACATGATTTTTTGTCAACTTGATAACCAGAGTTATCTGATGTCTTTGCAAATATTATGGACCAAAGCCCAAGTATCGGACTCCTATGCACCGCTCTAATATACTCACATACACAGTTTCTGACTTGGTAATTACATAACAAAACAGGAAGTTGTAAGTATATTCAATCTTCCTCCTGAAGTATCTGTTATGACATCCCTGAAGAAAACTTGAACATTTATAGCATTTTAGCCATTTATTTTAAGACAGAATTGTGGGAAATCTAAAAACTCATATATGTGCCATCCGGGCTCTAACAAGTGAACATCAAAGTTGTTTATACTGCGTCATCCAAAGCAAATGTGTTAATATCTGTTGATTAATATTAAAGAATGTTTATATTATTATACTTGGTGCTTAAATATAATCATTACTTAGCTGAGTACATTCAGTAAAAGCAAATGAATAGGACACAAAAGAAGGAAGGATGGAAGGAAGGAAAGAAAAGAGGGAGGGACAGAGGAATAGAACCAAGAAAGTCAATTGATGAATGGTAGAAAGAGAGAGGATGTAGCAAGCAATTTTTTCACTATTTGGGCTTTCCAGCAGGTTTCCTACTGGGCAATATCTTGAGTGTGTGATTTTTGTTCAATCTATCCTCATTTTGATAAATGCAAAAGCATAGTTGTATCATGGCACTCAGAAGTGAACAGGTTCTTATTCACTTGCTCAAGTTTTCCAAGTAACAATATTTACATACCACTTAAAATAGAGGGAAATTGGTAGTAATTCCTTTCTTGGGATTAAAATACAAAATACCAGAATTCAAGACATCATATTCATTATATCAAAATCCGTGAAAAACCAAATTAGCTCCCAGACTGCTTGGTCACTATGGAATTAAAGCAAAGGAAAGGAGTGAGTGATAAGAGGATCTCTGTTACCTAAAGTCTTTGGAAAACCTGACCAATTCCCTTCCTTAAGAAAATCTCCCTATTCCATTTTATTATGTACCATCCTGTAAGCCTCCTTTTCACTTACCACAATTATTATTAGTTATTAAATGTTAAGCAAGTAGAGGCTTCCCCTATCCTTGGTACAGATGTAATTCCAGTGCCTGTCACTGTACTAGGTGCTCAGAATGTTGAATAAATAAATTTCTACGCCACCGAAGAGGAGAGCAACATAGCTTCTCCAGATGTCCACAGTTAGGTGTGGAGACATGCCAATTTCCAAATTTGTGGTGCCTTTCTCTTTTACTTTTAAAAATATTGAGAACAATTTTTGTATGGTGGACAGTTTCTGTTTATGAATACTATAATCCATTTAAATAAGCTGAAACTTCTTTTTATATTGAGATATACAAACTTTAATTGCATTTTCACTATTAATTTTGGCTAGGTGCTACAAAATCCCATTTATATTAGTGAGAAATACTATATTTAAAATATTACTGCAGAAAATATGACATCATGATGTATTTAATGAGTTTAGATATCATGTGGTGACTATTTCTAAGCAATTGGATATAGGATGGAGAAAGATGAGAAATATAAACTTACAAACTGCTTACTAGTCCGTACGAACTTAATTAACTGTGATAAGCACATAAGTTGTAAACTGAGGACACTTCTAGAAGAAATATTTTATGAATTTGTTTTTGCAAGATTATTTCAAGTACATAATAAATTCAGTGGGATAGCAAGTCAAGTGAGAAAAGCATATTTAGTGATATTTACATATCTAGTCACAAGATAATCATGGGGAATGAATTGTGCTAGACAGAAATTCTGCACCCTAATTCTTTTATTTCAGTTACTACCAACTTTCACATCTAGAAAGATAGTATTACATAACAAATACTCACCTAATTTAGTTTCTCCAAATATCTCATTGATTGTAATATATGTGAAAATTCTCTTAAACTATAATGGGTTTGTCAGTGTGCTTTTGGCTGCAAATAACAGAATATACCAAATAAATACTGAAAGAGTCTATTTATAAATTTCACATGAGTAGAAATTCAGAGACAAACTGCTTCAGAGTTGACTGATTAGGAAGTTCAACTCTGTCAGGAATCTGGGTCAGCATCCTTGCCTTTCCCTTCATGGCTATTCCATTTCCAATTATAATATCCTTTTTACAACATGCAGAAACTGAAATTGGGGGCAGAGCTTTCACTTTGTGTCTCTTTATCAGAATGGAAAATGTTTCCTAGAAACCCACACTAAACTTCCCTCGGGACTCATTGGTCAGCTCTAGATTACATTATCATCGTTCGTTGGCTAATTTCAGAGGAAGGAGATAAAAGATATTATAAAATATAAATATAAACAAAGGAAATATCTAATAATGGCCCACCTCACTTAAAATGTTTTCATTATGGCTTAGAAAAATGTTTCAGGTGATGCTGCTGCATTCATTATTACATTTAATAAAAGAGTATGGGGGAGAAAAGCTAGAATTTCTTGAGTTATGTTTGCTCCTCCCATGTTATATTAGAAGAGTGATTTCTAAGCCTCATTGGGTTCATGTATGACAGTCCATGGTCAATAACAATAGCAATCATTCCTATCACAAATTTCATTTATTCTTCCCACCAATTTTCTTGTAGAAATTTTTATGATTTCAAAATATTTTATTTAAGTAGTAAAGACATAATTATTATTGAGAGATTTAATCCTAAACATGGTTGGACATTGTTTATATATTTTGTAGATTTAGTTTTACATTTTATATGATTATTTATTTTTGTTCTTTGGGGGCTTACTGTGTGTGTGTATGTGAGGTTGGACAGCTAATTTAGCAAACTCATCCTAGAAAAAGTGCTATGTACCTCATTGCTGAATATCACACGTGGTCACCTTGGAAGTACTCTCCTTGGGAAGTTATGCAACACTGTGCTCCTAGTCTACCCTCCAAAGCAGTTTGGGAACTCCTTTACCGGAATAGCCATTAGAACTGTTGTCATGCCCAGAGTCTGACAGTGAAGTGCACGAATTTGCCACCATACACTTAAGTTGTGTGTACAGGGCTGCCAACATAAGCACATGGTGGCAAGTTCGTGAGCTTAATTGCCAAATTTTGGGTATGATGACAGCTCTGATGGCCATTCCAGAAAGAGTTCCAAGATTGCTTTGATGGATGGGTGAGCTAGGCTCTGGAATCGGTGCACAGCTTCCCAAGGGGAGTACTTTCAAGGTGACTCTAGTGAAATTCAGCAATAAGGTATCAGCGCTTTTTCTAGGATGCGTTTGTGAAATTATTGGTCCAATCTCTCTTTCTCTCTCTCTCTCTCTCTATATATATATATATACACACACACACACACACACACACACACACATACATATATACACATATATATGTGTATATACACACACACACACACATACATACATACATACACATATATATGTGTGTGTGTGTGTATATATATATATATATATATATATATATATATATATATATATTAGTATGGACTCTGCAATGTGGCATCACTACTGATTATATGTTTTTCCAATTTAACTCTTCTAATTATTTCTATAACAAGCAGAGGAAAAAAAGATCTAGGAAAAAACAATTAGTATTGTGACAGAAAGATTTTATAGCCAAAATGTAGTCATTTAACCACATATTCTTTTTTCAAGAGAATTTGAAAAATATACTGAACTATTTGATACTGGGAGCATCCTTTTCATATGTGAGAAACTTTCTTTACTCTTATAAAAGTAATTCAGGATAAAAATTTTATTTTTAGAATATCCATCTTTTTAGGAAAAAGATGGAGTATTATATGATTCTGTCTGAAGTTTCTATGACTTGTTTCATTGTCTCCTAGGGACTTAACAAGCATGTCTTACAAATAAGCATTAGACACAAGTATTTTTATGTCATTTAAAAAAATTACATCTTGTTGTTTGGAGACATGAAAAATGTTTACTCTCTTTGGAGTGAAGATAAAATGTCCCCACTGTAGTAATTACAGTCATGTTTCTTTCTTCTGGAATAATATTAACATTATTCTCTTGCTATGAGAGAAATATAAATTGCTATTTAAAACAAAACCAAAAAAAACATGTGTTAGAGAGTTTCAATAAAATGTAATTCTTTCTATAAAATAAAATGATACAGAATATGGGTTACCTTTGCCACTAGAATGCTCCTATGGATAATAATTGCCATAGCATTGTAGTTTCAGATTTCTACAAGCAAATATATAACTTTTTACAAACTTAAATGCTTGGTACTATATTTTTATAAATTACAGTGAAAGGTCTCATTTATTCTAATATTCCAACCTTTTGAACAATCTTTCTTATAACCACTGATTGCTGAATTTATACTTAACAATCAAAAGAAATAAATTAAATTGCTGATTTCATTTGAGGTGGCTATGGACTTGGTTCTTAAAACGTGCCTATTATTACAGTTTATTCAGATGGCATTTAGTTTGTAGGAGACTTCAGGAGGTGACAAACAACACAAATTCCAAGTGTCCCCTACCTTTACTCCTATGCTAACCTATGGCTGTTTCACTGACAAGACCCAGAGGCCCTGTCAGCATACCACTCCTCCATGAGTGTTTTTTCCTTGAACTACAACGTTCAGACACTGCTCGGCCACTACTGATTCAGTCTCACTCAGGCCCTTCCATTTGATTTGTGGTACTTTTTAAAAAAGTAATACCTCACTATGTTTAGAAATAAATGAGTAACCCTATAACTAATGTTTGGTGTAATGTCTCTTGGCAGTAAAAAACAAATAAAATGTAATTGATTCTGTGACATAAATGTACCACTCTAAGCACTTACCCTGTTGCTGTAAGTCAACGGTGCTACATGTCTCGTCACCAACACTGTTAGCCAAGTTCCAAATTCCTGCTATGTTTCTAGGGTATTCCATCAAAGCGTGAGACTGAGTTGTATTATTAAATTAAGTTACTGAAATGCTAGATATACTGTCTTCACAAGAAAATAATTCTAAAACCAGATTTGAAATACTTATTGAAATACTTTCAGAACAGGGCAAAAGTGAGAGAAAGCAAATGAAAAATAATGAAAGTTTTGAAACATCTTTAATGAGTAAAAATATACTCATTTAAAATTCATTTTAACCAAGCTATTAATATTGATTTTTTTGCTTTCATTTCAAAAGTAAAGATTAAAGTAGGCTTTATTTTCTCATTTGATGAGCATGTTATCCATACGAAATAGATAGAATCGCTTAGTTAAGGATTCTTGAAAATAGATTCAAATGTCTAATAGATTATTTAGCTTTATACCTATTGAATGGTCTTCTTATATCTCCTATATCACCATTAAGTACATAAAATAATAAAAAGAAACACACCTATGAGAGAGAAAACTGACCTTTAATTTAAGAGTAATTTCACTGAATTAAAACGTTCTGTATGTTTATGACTTTTGAGCTTTCCATGGCAAGATAAATGAGACAATTTCACCTCTCTCTGTATAATGCATCTTTGTTAGAAATGAGCTTCATATCTAATTAGGTTCTTTGGTATTTTTTTTAGGATATGCACTACCAATTCACTTTTTGTTTGTTCTGTTTTATGTTGGCTGCATTAAAATTACTTAGCAGACAAAAACCAAAACAAAGAAACAAATATAAACTGGAAGGAAAAATTCCAAGGAAAATACTTTGCTAGAAATTAATTACCTGTTTCAAAGTTCAGAACTTGGAGAACTACATATTAACTAAGTTTTACAAATGACTAGCATTGTTTTTTGCTTGAGCAAGAACTCTGATAGTTTCCATTTCCCAGAGGATATCCAAAAAAAAATTACTGTTAATAAGAAAATGCCTGGTAAATATGAGCTAATTTATTCATTTTTACCTGAACATCTGGTAGCCAAGCACTTTAAATATTAAACTGAAACCTGTGGACTTCCAATTAAATTCATTGAAATAGAGTTTAATATATTAATGACTTAAAATTATAATAATATGAGTAACATTTTTTGGTAGGACATTTGTCATCATACCTGCAATCACAAAACCTGTCTAAGAATACAATAATAAGACTTAGATGTGAAAAATTCATAATGGGTTAAATCTCCCCATTACCTTATTTTTAAAGTCCAAAGCTATATGTTTTTCTCTGACAAATTTGAGTTTGAATTATTTAGGTCGTTTCTAATGTGAGCAGTAAAAATAAATAGCATACATGCTTAAATGTGTTTCTTTGCATTTCTACAACATAAAGACCAGTTTGGTTGAAAAAAATAAAATTTAACAGCTTTTAATTTGTCATGTGGAATCTGATTCTGTGTGCTTTTTATTGCCTCCATATATTTATCTAAGTGAAACATAAAATGGCTGTAATAATGGAGAATTTAAAGCAGCTTTTGCACATGAGCAGTAATGCTAACTAATATGGTGAATAAAAGCTGAATGTAAATTCTCAGAATTCCTGTTTCTTTTGATGGCTAAGGTATACCTTAGTAAGCTGATACAGCTCCTCATTATCCTAATGAAACTATAAAGAACTTCGATGGACAGAATGGAAAAAATATGGAGTAGTCATTTATATTTAATCAGAAGCCATACACACACACACACACACACACACACACACACACGTGTATATATATATTTGATTTCAAACTGCAATGCAATATATATTAGATTACAGAACCTGTCAAAATATAAGCTCACAGACCTTCTTTGGATGAAGTAATACTCTGGTATTCCCATGTATGCTTCCAGAGATGACCTAGGTATGGCAGAATCAGTATAATCTAATATCACCAGTTTTTCTTGATCCTTTGAATTGAGCCTCTCTTCTGCATCTCCTTTGCCACTTGGTTTAGGCCTTCAATTGTATTTCATTTGTAGTCTTCCAATAGCCACATTTCTGTCCACAATTCCAGCATGTCAACATTCCAGCCCACTTATTCATTTCTGCCTGGCTTATTTGCCCATATAATTAAGCTGGTTATGTCACTCCACTGCTAATAAACTTCTGTCAGCATCCTACTAATCAGTAGTGTCAAGCCTTGACCCCTTAACTTCACTTACGTGTCCTGAAGCAGACCCTTGTTAGTTTGCAGTCAGCATTCTCTTCAGTTGTACTGCGCCCGTAAAAATGTTCAGTTGTCTCCTCTTCTTCCTATCAGCCTCCTTCTATTTACCTATTAAAGTGTCATCTTCTCTTCCAAAGCTCTCTGGACTCCTTGACGTGAAAGTAGCTGCTTCATTAACATGTTTTGTCACAATACTTTGTTCATATTTCATTTAGATATAACTTTTTAATTATTTTATATGCCTCTAATCATATAACATTCTGAGCTCCTTGTTGACAAAGACAATTGCATTCATATTTGTATAGTTAGCACTAAAAACAGCATATGGAAATGAATGTTTTCACTAAATATTTGTTCAATGAATAGATGGATGAATAAATGAATCCAAAAAGGTCTATATGAAAAGCCAACACAAAAATGTTAGAAAACTTGCTGAATGTAGAAAACAATTTCTAATAGTCATGAAATGTCTAATTATTATTTTAGTGTCATCTTGACACCTTCTCATACAGACAATATTCCCCTCTCAATTTACTGAAACATATATTTTTTATCAGAATGATGAATCATTAGGAAAATATGTTTAATTTCACAAACTTCAGCCAGTGTACAACTTTGTAAAGTTATAGCTATGAAGTAGATATTTGCATTAATTTAATATAAACTTGCATGGAGGGTCAGGCCCACAAATCTTGTTGAATATTTGCCCCTATTCTAACTACTATCATCTATTCTTATGTCCTCAGATATAGGAAATCTGGCCATAACCCAAAGAAAATACTCTCTAGACCAGTGTAAGGATTCATGGTGCTACAATCGTGTGAAGCCTATATTGCTCTTCAGATTTACTGAATATGGTGATTGATAAAAGAAGAGCTAATAAAAATTTTGTTAAGTGAATAAAACCTTGTATGAGAGTAAATATTATTAAATACAACTAGATAGATGAGATCACTTTTGTAATTTGTAATGTCATATTAGAGAATTCTATTCAATACAGCATAATAATAAGTATTGTGTGTATTAGGTTCCATGTCATTTTCCACAACTGAAATAGAGTTTAATTAAGTATTGGGGTCTTTGCCAAATGCCCTTTTAATTGTTGAAAGTTTTTACATGCTAATATGAAAAACACATAGCAATATTTATATCAATAAAATGATTTGATGTTAAAAGCATATTTGAATATAAACAAAAATATCTCTCTGTTTTGCCTTTGTATGTAAAAACATGTATCTCTTTTTACTTGTTTTCTTCTAATTAAAGACATGATACTTTATTAGAATATGTGTAAATACTGTATTTTTTTTCATGAGAACAAATTTTTAAATCCAATACTGGATAATATAAAAATCTAGTCAAGTTTTGTAAAATTACATTAAATGATTATAAATATAATTACTTGTCATGAAGAAATAAATGTATGGTTAGTGGGTCATGAGAGAAAATAAATTTTGAACATCTTACTTCCAGATTAAATACTGAAATAATAGAAATAAATATATTTTCTATGCAGCTTTTGTTATATTAATAAAATAATATTACTTCTCTAGTTCTTCTATGCTATATCATAATTTTCCACTATTCATGTGATAGAGGGCAACATCTTAATAAAATAATGCATGATTATCCCCAAATATCTAAATTTTATCTTTATGAATAACCACATTTTTTATTTTTAGTATGTTATACAATCATGCCAATTTTTAATGAATACATAGCCATCTATAAAAGTTTAGCATATTTAGCTTGGTTTCTTTTTTCTCAAAAATGTCCAGATTTTTTTTCTTTCTATGGTTACAAAGTGGCTAGTCTAAAATGAAGTTATCTAAGAATAAGCTAAGAATAATAAGCATGACAATTTTAAAATCTGAGTAACCAATATATAGAAAAGTTAAAGATATAGTTGAATCTGTCAGATAAATACATTCCTGTAATGCCCTCAAGAGTAATTATACAAATTGACACCAGCATTTAAGCTTTGCAAATTATGTGAATATCTATTACTTTATGGATGGTACGTGTCCTCGAACATTTTCTATCACTTAGCACAAGACAGGGCTACCTCATTCAAAATGTATTTCTTTTTTCCTGTTACTCATAATTGCCTAAGCTGCTTCTTCCGTTTCTTTTTCAGAATGAAGAACAAATTTTGGTATTTTGAATTTGGCACGTCTGAAACTTTCTCAGCCACCTGCAAGAAGCTACATGAATCTGTAGAAATAGAAGTAAGGAAAATACATTCTCGTTGGTTATTAATATGTTTATGGTAGCCCATGGAAAGACTTACCTTTTGAGCAATCCACATATCTGACCTATGATTCTACAATTTTATTTTTGTCACTCATTGGAAATCTAGCACTATCTGAAATATTAGTATAAAGTTAAGTTTGAGTGTGAGTTATTTTAATGTGCTATAAAAGAATGAGAGTTGAAACACAACTTTAGAAATCAGTGGAGAAGTTACTGGGCATAGCATGGATAGAAAAATGTAAGATAAAAGAAAGTACTTGAACAGAAAGTAAAGTTACAAGATACATTTAAAAAACTTATTATTTTCAGGTCTCAATATCTTATAACCTTTAAAACACAGTTCACTAAAATTGTACTTACTTTCATGAATAAAGGTTAGAGAGCATACTTTTCCATTCCATTCCCATTCATTAGCTAGATTTTCTCACTTCCCGAGGTTGCCATTTCCCCATTACATTTTTATAGGAAGTGGAAAAGCCAAGATAGAGAGCAAAGATAGCAAGAAAAATACATTTTCAAAAGGTTTGGAGCAAATAGGTCTACCAAAAAATATAGATGCTATAGAATTAAAAGTTTTGGAGATGAGTTATAATAGAAAATGACTTCATTTTATTGGGAGATTTTAGGGGTTAAAGAAAAAGGAAATGTTATATTTTGATAAGTGGTAAAGACAAACCAAAGAACAGAATTATGAAACAAGAACATCTAATGACTAACTGGTATGAATTGAGAAATATTAGCTTCATCACTTTTCATTTGATAAATGTTTAACTTGTCCTCTGAGACCTAATTCATTAGTGATGTGTATTCAAGTAATAACTTTGGTAAACAAAAATAGCTAAGGACCACATAGAATTGTAATGGCCTGGTCTGGTTCTTCATTATCCTCCCTTTCTAATTTACTGTTAATGATAACAACAGTGGAAGTGACACTATTTCAGAATATAACATTTTTAGATTTTTAAAATTATGATTAGTGGATAATATGATTGAAGCATTAGAAGTAGAATTGATTGTCATGGAATATAAAAATCCTTTTATGACTGAATCAGACCAAAACCCTGAAAAGATGAAGAATTTGGGGTAAACATAAACCTCTGTGATTACTGTTCATGAAGATATTTGTGTATGTGTGTGTTTAGTGTATAATTTGTGTAGTTATATATGTGCATATGTATTTGTTAAAAACATCTAAAATACTTCTTTACTTTCAGGAATCTCTTTAAAAGTTATTTATGTAGTGGATTTTGAGCATTTCTTATACTCAGAATTCTCAAAATCTGTAGAAGAAGGCAAAAAATATGTATATTAATATGTACACACATGGCTTCTGGTTGAATGTAGGGTGAATATTGTGAAGCCTCTTGTACACCTGCTTACCTTATCCTACCACTGAGCACACAATAAAATAAAAATTATCAAGAAGAGATGTTCCATGTTCATAGACAGTACTACTCACTGTTGTCTAGATATCATTTGTTCCCAAATTAATCTACATATTCAATATAATCTCAATCAAAATCTCAGTATTATTTTATAATATCAACATCTGATTCCAAAGTTTGTATGAAGAGTCAAAAAACTCAGAATAACAGCACATTGAAGGAGAACAAAATGGGAGGATGGACACTACATGACTTAAAGACATACTTTGTAGCTACAGTACTCAACGCAGTGTGATGTTGGTGAAGGAATAGACAAATAAATCAATGGAACAGCATATAGATCCCAAAAATATTGTTACTGATCTTTGACAGAGGAGGAAAGGGAACACCATGGTGTGAAGGTCTTTTTAACAAGTGGTTCTGGAACAATGGGACATGTACGGGCAAAAAGAAAAACAAAATCTGACACAGATCTTACCCTTAACAAAAATGAACTGAAAATAGATCACAGACCTAAATGTAAAATGCAAAATTATAACACTTCTAGAAGTTAACACTGGAGAAAACCTACATGCTCTTGGATATGGCAATGCCTTTTTACATATGATTCAAAGGAACAGCCCATGAAATAAATAATTGATGAGCTGGACTTTTTGAAATTAAAAACTCTGTAAAAGACAGTGTCATGAGAATGAGAAAACAAGCCACAGAAGGAGAGAAAATGTTTGTAAAAGACACAGCTGATAAAGGACTGTTATCCAAAATATACAAAGAACTCTTAAAATTTAACAATTAGGAAATAACCCCATTGAAAAATAGGTGAAAGACTTTTAACAGACACCTCAGATATACAGGCAACAAGTAAACATATGAAATGATAATCCACACCATATATTATCAAGGAAATGCAAATTAAAAAAAAACAATAAGATACCACTGCACATCTATTATATACTGAAAATACCAAATGCAGCGAGGATGTGAAGCAACAGGAACTTTCATTACTGGTGGGAATGCAAAATACTACAGCCACCTTGGAAGACACTTTTGGCAGGCTCTTAAAAAATTAAATATACTCTTATCCTACAATCTATCAGTCATTCTCCTTGGATTTGAAAAACTAAAGGACGTGAAAACTTACATTAATGTGAAAACCTGCATATAATATTTATAACAGCTTAATTAATGATTGCCAAAACTTGGAGGTGAACTAAAGGTCCTTCAAAAAGTAAATGGATAAATAAACTGTGGTACATCCAGACAAATATTATTCAGAGCTAAAAAGAAATGAACTATCAAGTCATGAAAACACATGGAGCAATGCTATCCTAAGTAAAATATGCCAGTCTAAATAAGGCTACAATTCAAGTGGCCCAGGATGGCTGTGAATGTAGCCCAAGGCAAATTTGTAAACTTCCTCAAAAAACTGGGAGAATTTTTTGCATTCTATTTTTTTTTGGTTTTTGGTTTGGTTTTTTTAATCTCATCAGCTATCATTGTGTTAGTGTATTTTATGTGTGGCCCCAGACAATTCTTCTCCCAGTGTTGCCCAAGAAAGTAAAAAAGTTGGCCACCTCTGGGCTACATAGTGCATGACACCAACATAGGATGTTCTGGAAAAGGTGAGACTATGGACACAGTAAAAAGTTCAGTGGTTGTCGGGGGTTATGTATGGGGGGTGTGGGGGGCAGCGCGCAGAGGATTTTTAAAGCAGTGAAAAAACTCTGTATGCTGCAGCATGGAGGTGGATAAGTGTCATTGTACATTTTTCAAACCCATGGCATATACACCGATAGTGAACCTGAATATAAACTGTAGACTTTGGGTGATTGTGATGTGTCAATGTAGGTTATCAGTTGTAACAAATGTACTGCTCTGGTGGTAACGTTGCTAATGGCAGAGTCTGTGCATGTATGGGGAAAGAGGTATATGAGAAACCTTTGTACCATCCTCCCAATTTTGCTGTGAACATTAAATGGCTCTAAAAATTATGTAAAGTGTTCATGGAAAGGAAAGCACTGATTTACATTATAATGTTATATGTGTCACAAAGTAAAATAATATTCGAGAAAAAATTTGCATCACATAGCAAAAAAATAAAAATAAATGTGGAAAACATTGTTTTTAAAGTTAATAAATGATGAAGTTACTGTTTTTATTCCACAGAGCCTTACATATTACATACAAACTATTTAGAATATTCCCCTGAAGAAATCTGGACAACTAGAACTAAGTTGTTCTTCTTAGGGTCATGTTTCCACATGCCCTCCAAGTCTGGCTTACAGCCCTGCAGTTACTGGCTCATTCTGGGCACCACTGCAATAGCATTTATAAATCAGAACCCATGCTGTACACTCCCCATGCTGTTGTCGCATATCTTGAAATACTATTATAATTTTATGTATTCATCTCAATTCTAAAACTTGATATGTGTGTGTATGTGTTTGTGTGTATGGATGGTAATCCAAAATATGATTCTCTACTTACTTTTTAATGAATCCAGTCTATCATATTAGCAGAATATGCCTTTCTACCCTCAAGGTTACTTCATAATTAAATATAACAAAAACAGCAATTTGGAAATTTGATTTTGTTCCCTGTTGCTTCCTATTTGGTCTAAAATTATACCAATGATGGTTTGAAAATATATAACAGAAAATAAAACCACTTCTGTGCAAGACTACCTCAAGTAATGGGTATATGTTTTATCACCAGGTTCTTCAAAACAGAACAATCACTGTGTGACCCTTTTTTCACATTTTTTTCTTTTATGTAAGAAGCTGTTTCCAAAAGGGGTGAATATTTGGAATAATATGAATATCATGGGATAATAGTTGATAATGTGGCTAAGATTTATCTCCTATTAATCATACCGCATGCTTGGTGCTGAGCAGCTGTACATATATTATACAACTTAGTCTTCCTCAAAATCCTATGAAATAGAGAAATTGTATTATATCTCCATTACAGAGATGAGCAGATGAGCATTTTCTTTAATAATTTAAGAGAAATAAGAATTGTGTTGCTGCCAAAAAGTTTGAACCTAGAGAACGAATTAATCAATTGTAGATTGTATACATATAAACATGTGTGTATAATGGCAATATAGCTATAATATATAGAGATTAACAAAGTTGAAATTTTTAATTTTCAGAATTTTATTTATCCTCTAACTTTATTCCCAAAGAGAAAGAAATAAAAAAATAAAATGTAAAACTACAAAGTTATAATATACAAAGTGTGTTTTAAGCATGCACCTAAGAATCTCAGGTAAACATCTGTTATTGAAATAAAAAGGTTCATGGATTTTTAATTTGCTCCATGTACCAGGCAAATTCTTGAGAGAATAAAATAATCCATTCTCCCATGTATTTCCGTCTTTTGGTTGTCATTGAGACTGGAAAGGATGGTAAGTTTTAAGGCCAAGAATTTCCATCCCAAAATACTGAGATTTGTCTTAATGATTAAGTAATTTCCTAAAACCTGAAATGATTTCAAGAATTAATAAATGGCAATAAGAGTGGCAGGAACACAAAATAAAGTGACAAGATTCGAAAGATAAGATTTTATTCCCCAGTAATCTAGAAAGCAGAAAGCTCTTCAAGGCAATAGGGCAAAGTTTCCCAATTTAGCCTGTGCCCCACCTGGATCAAAATCATCCTGTTTCATCGTGCAATTAGAGAACCTTCATCTAGTCTTATCCCGACCAAAACTCTGTCTGGGGGTGAAGTGGGTGAAACTTGTGAAAGGACTTTTTAAAACCACTTCATTGAGGCATGGTTGACATACAGAAAGCTGTACTTATTTAACATGTGCAACTTCGTAAGTTTGAAGTTAAGTATATAATCATGAAACCACCACCACACTCAATGCCATCAACATATCCATCATCTCCAAAAATTTATTCTTATCATGAGTGTGTGTGTGTGTGTGTGTGTGTGTGTGTGTGTGTGTGTGTGTATGTATTAGGAAGAGAGAGGCAGAGAGGCAGAAAGGCTACTTAAAACATCTACCTGCTCTTCTAAATATTCCCAGGTGATCTCTTTTTTGCAATGAAATTCTAGAAGCAAAGATGAAGGGATACAATATGGACCTCAACAGAGATAGTCATAGGAAAGCAAAGTTGGACTCATTAAGTCCAAAATGAAACATAATTCCTTATTACAGATAAGAACAAGAAATGGGCTGAGGGTGAAACAGACATAGCACTCTCTCTTCATTAGGGTAAATATATCCTAGTTTCTCTTAGTGGAGAAGAAATGTGACAGCTGAAATGGGACTCTATGACCAAAAGTGAAAATTCTGTTCCATGTTTACCAGAAGTTATTTTTAATAAAATACTTTTGGTAAGAATTCTGATGTTCCAGCAATAATTTCTAGATTTCACAGAATCTACCAAAAAAAAAACAACAAACAAACAAACAAAAAACCCCCCAAACAACAACAAAAAAAACACATTAGCTTTCTGCTAATACTATGGCAAATGTTGGTATCTTGAACCAGCAATATTACTAAAATTTCCAAAAAGGCATGTTCTGAGTCCACGTATCATACTATGTTTTATAGATTAAACTCATAAAATGTATTTCAAAAAACATGAATTTTAATCACTGGGAAAATATAGAGTACCTCAGACTTCAAATATCAGAAGAGATACTGTAAAGTCATTGACGTATGTGCCTGTTTTAATTTCTAGGTTTGCTTCTGTACAGCAAAAACATTAAGTATTTAAGTAGGAATTTGAAGAAATTCTTCTAAAAGCAGGCTTAGATTAGTTATTTCATTCCACTCTATTTTGTACAATGTACAAAGCAATATTGTTATGTTTCATTGAGTAAAATTTTGAATAATTTTTATCTGACCTCGGCTTAGTATTAGACTCTCTATAAAAATAGTTTATTATTAATGTGTATTATCAAAATTATTATCCGCATTTATAGTTCTCCAGTGTTCTTCACATATTTTGAATTTTCTTATTAAATGACATGTTAACTGAATCTGAAATATTAAATTTACATGTAAAAGCTTGTTCTTAACACCTGTCTCGTATGGTTCAGGGAACATTTGTAAACATAGATTAAAATACCTTGGCAAAATTTTATAAACCATCTTTTTTTCTTTTAGGTAAGTTTGTCTCTGTAATAAAATCTTCTATTTTTAAAACTCAAAAGAGTGGACAGTGGCATGACAGCACTGCACTCTGCAAATACCTCCAGTAGTACGAGAGCTATATATTAATGACCTTTTTTCTACATGATAAAAATATTCAGGATTTATTGACTAACCTAGGCTGTTGACTTTTAAGTTTTTATATTCTTTTCCTCTGTAGCTACCTTTTTAAAAATCATAAATCTTCAAAGTGGATGAAAATATTATCTGACGCAGTATTATAACTTGTTTACATTTCATAGCCCTGACCTCAGCTTTTATTTCTATGCACTCAATTGGTGTGCTACAATTCCTGGTCTCCATCAGAACTCACACGGAAATTTTCCAGGCTAATGAACATAATGTTAAAGCAAACAGAGGAAGGTAGCCTGGGGTCAAGAACTAGTGGAAACAAATCATTAATAAATAGCAATTTATGTAAGTACATGGTCCTGCTTTCGTAGGAGTCTCAGTGTTCTCTTTATTCCTTCCTCACCAGCACTCCTTGACAATTTTTTTTTCACTTTTCAGTGAGCTACTTACTCTTTTCCCTTAAAACTACACATGACAAGACTCTGAAGAGTGAAAACATGAATAATAGTTTACACGAGGATGTTTTTCCATTGTCACATGTTAACGCCCCTAGGTCAATTAAACAAAATCTTAGTTGAAACATGCTCTCTTTTCTGCAGATGAACAAAGGAATACTCCTTCACGAACTCTGGAAGAAACTTGTCACAGTGGGGTTCTGAGGACTAGTCAAATAATTGTCCTAGTGCACTGCCTGCTGTGTTCAATATTGAGTGAAAATGGAAGCCAGGCCCCAACTCTCGCTTATTTCGCAATTCTTCTGTTATTTAAATGATTTCAGTCAGTTTGGGGGAAACCAGACCTTTATAAATTAACAGCAGGGAAATACCAAAGGTGTCAGATTGCATATTTATCATATTTTTCGTGTAATACTTAAATATGTATTAAGAAGTGACTGACATAAATTAGGCAGATTTCAGAAGCCACAGGCCATGGCTTGTAGAGGACCCCCTTCTGCTTGACATTTCATCCTTGTAGAAGATCAAATTATTTTAATTTAGGCTGCAAATTATAAGGAATGAAGACTTCTTTGTGGGAATTCCCTGTGGTAATCTGACTTTTGTTGTTACTGCTGCTTGTCAGTGTGCAAAAGATATAATATGCATGCAAATAAGGTTAAAAAATATGTACTATCTAATTATCCAGCCAGTACATTCCACTTGAAGACAGTGGGAGGCCTGACACACAGTATGTGTTTGATTCATTGAGGCCTGCAGGGTATTTACACAAGATTACTTTTAATTATGAAATTAATATCTGTTTATCTAGAATATATAGTGGTAAGTGAGTATACACATGAGCAGAATTCTTTAGTAAAAAGAAATCATCTTAATTTAAGACATGAAAAGGAAGGGGAAAAAAATCACTTGTTTCTAAAGGGGGAAAAGCCCTCACCCAGACCTTGGTTTCACCCTCATTGAAACAAATTGAATGAAAACTTGGCACTTTGTCTAGAATTGGTCGCTAGCCCTGCCAAGTAGGCTCAAGATGTGTTTCTTTATTTCACAGCTTTTATATTTATGGTATTAGATTCAGTGTGATGAGGCAAATGTGGAAAAAAGAGAGGTTGTCTATTCATTTTCTGTTTTTATCATTTTGGTGGCGTATTATCTCTTCTAGGTTCAGAAATCATGGTTGCCTTGAGAAAGAGAATGATGAAGTTATTACCAATTTTTTTATAAGACATGGCAAACAAAACAATCCCACTGCTGATAGACTTCAAGTTAAAAGTGCATACCCCTAACAAAGTTCTTTGTAAAATAAAATATTATGTATTTATATCTCCTCTCACATTGACTTAGAACCTAGGAGAACGGTATCTGGGATATATTTATAATTGCTACCACTTTAGATAACTCAGAGCAAATGAATAAATAATTCCAAACAGACAGTATAGTCTTGTCACTCTCCACACATGTCCATCAGTGAAAATGAACAGAAAATAAAAAAAAAAAAAATAAGTGATTATTCTGAATATCACAAAGCATAGTCCGTTAGCAAGTTCCATACGCCAAAATCAAGGAAGTGCTGTGTCACCAGGCAAATGACAACAAAATTCTTACTTTTTTAGTTTATTGTTATAGCAGCTATAAAGTAATGATGGGTTGAGATTGCATTTACTGCTGCTCTTGGCATTTTCCTCACTCTCCCTGCCTGGCCCTCCATACTCATTTTGACGACTAGGCCCCTCATTGCCTTAGACACGGTGTGTTTGGCACTTAATCTAGATCAAGAAACCATCTTTGGCCACTCCAGTGTAGTTCCTGTCTCTTGCAATGGCTGTTTTGTACTTTGTCTTTTGTTTGTTTTTTTTTTCAAAAGTCTCTTAAGCCACTTCCTTCTTCCTCTGCCCAAAAAGGTGAGTCTAGGAATTAAAAATTTCTGTTTTTTCACTTTCCCCCAATACTGCCTTGCAATATGTTCTAAGTAGGATGCGATTGTTAAAATGTATGTCTAAAATTTTAACAAGCTTTGCAATAAACCTCTTTGTAGCACATTGGAAATTTTTAACTGTTATATATTCTGACTGGAACGTGTCTCTGCCCCAAAGGTTTTCTGTAAACAAAGAGACAAGTGATGATTTAACTTGATCATTTTTAAAGACTATGAATGATAACTAGTTATTGTTAGTAGCTGCTTTATCTTCCATATTGACACAGTAACTATTTAAGCATTCTTGAAAAGTTTATTTAGAAATGACAAGATTATGTACTTAACAGCTCTTATTAAAAGATGAGGAAATACAAAAGAAGAAATCAAGAAAGAAAGATAAAATATCTGACTGTTTTTGTCCTTTTCTTTTTACTGATCAGTGTGATGGAGTCCAGATAGACTTAATAAACATCTCTCTGGAAGGAATTGCTATTTTGAATATACCAAGCATGCATGGAGGATCCAACCTTTGGGGAGAGTCTAAGAAACGACGAAGCCATCGCCGGATAGAGAAAAAAGGGTCTGACAAAAGGACCACGCTCACAGATGCCAAAGAGCTGAAGTTTGCAAGTCAAGGTAGGTTTTCTAACATTTGTTTGTTAAATTACTCTTAATGTGCTTTAAAGGCTACATTAAAATTAAAGATTTCCATTGTTTAAGTCTATATATTTATACAGTTGTATTTTTCATATCAGATATGCATGTTTGATTAAATTATACTAGATTCTAAAATCATGGTTAAACTGGCTATATTTTTCATGGATTTCTTTTTCTTCACTCACCTTCTTTGGCTGTATGCCCATAAAAAAATAAATACATGTGAATATGTGGTGGATAATAATATAGAATATATTGCACATTAAATTCCAGGATGTGATAATCTTGGTCTGGATATTTGAGTTGCTGTAACAAAGGCCTGGTTAAGGCTTTTCTAAGGTTGTATTGCAGGATTTTTTTGTTCTTGGCTTTTCTCAGTCAGGCTATGACATTGAAGCTATCTTACATTAAACTGTAGTTTTCTAAGTACCATATATAATGAATGTTTAAATATCCCACAATAAATTTTAGGTATACGCTGCTGTTTTTGTTTTGTTTTTTTAGAAATTTAATAGCAAGTAGGAAACCTGGGAAACAGAGGGCAAAGAACTAACAAAATAGGTCAGAATAGCTGTGGACCAGAATGCTCAACTCTATTGTAACGTGTTTCACATTGGGACATGACAACTAATGCTTGTTGACAAATATTATAAACAAAGATATCAAATTGGTAGCATTTTAATAATTCATCATGCTCTAATAATTTATATATATTACCTCTGGTCCTTATTTACTTTCCTGAATCTACCTAATACCATTGATGGCATTCACATGTCTGAGAAAACATATTGGCTTAACTCATTGTATCAAAGACAAAATATGAAGGTGTCACAGGCTTAAGGGCCCAATAAAATGAATGAATATCTTTTTTAAATAAATAAAATGTAAGGATGGTTGGTAGTCTTGATGGTGGTAGGAAATTGCTTTATGTTTCGATGTCTTCAAGCATCTGATTTAAGTTTCAATAACAGGCAATAACTTCTGTTATATGGAATTTTGTGACTTTAAGGATGACAAATATTGATGGAGAAAGTATTAAGTATCTTCTTGAAAGAAACACTTAATAACAACCTGACAATGATAAATTTTGATGCCCCTGAAATGTATAATCCTAAAGAGGTAATCCTAAAGTGTCATGTAATTTAATGCAAGCAAATTTACACCAAATTAATTAAAATACATATATTCACAATGACTCTAACTGTATGAAAACATGGAGGAAATGGTTTATTTTGAAGAAGAAATACACAAATAATAAGTAGATTTGTGCTCTATGAATTTATAAATGAAGGCAATTGGGTATAATCATTAATTCCTAGGGTCACTCCTTTAATATTGTATTTATATTTAAATGTAACATCAGTAGATTTCTAAGAAAATTAATAAAAAAGTCTAAATATTAAAATTAGTTCAAGTATCATGCTAAGATCAAATTTAAAAATCTCTGCTTCTCTACTTAGGGAAGCAAAGAGTACATACACAAGGGCTG
Organism: Lyroderma lyra; assembly: GCA_004026885.1. Taxonomy (NCBI): domain Eukaryota; kingdom Metazoa; phylum Chordata; class Mammalia; order Chiroptera; family Megadermatidae; genus Lyroderma; species Lyroderma lyra. Next base: position 721,631 of record PVJL010000014.1, read on the forward strand.
TCTGGAAAGAAATCCAGCCATACATGCTTCCATTTTTCATATTACGTGGCTGAATACTTTCCAGACAGCCCTTGTATTATTAAATAGTAATAAAGTCCATGAAATGAAAAAAATAGTGTTATATATAGTAACTTCCAGTATTATTTTTCTATTTGGTCATTATATACCAATACTTGCCAAGTTCTTTGCATGTAGATATGACAGATATGTATCGGACCTGGTTCTCAGGGCTCAGCTACCACCTGTGTTCCCCCACTAGCTGTTAAAAGTTCCGGAGACTCATAGCTGTGCTCCCCCAGGATGAATGTGTGTACACCCCTGATGGAGCTACTGCAGACATGCTGCCTAGGGGCCTCACTCTTCCCCTTCATGTGCTTTTTTCAAGAATACACATTTGGAATACAATACGGACAGGTCCTCCAGTACTCTCCTAGACTGTCAGTGCTCATCACAATAGGAAAGCTTTTGTCTTCTCTATCTTCTTGCTTTCTATTGGAGAACTGTTAGGACCACGTTTCCATAAACTTGGGGAAGAAAGTGGGAACCTACAGGGTTTGTGACTTAGCAATACTTATTCTCAGTCCAAAGATGGAGAAAAACAGTAGGAATTAAGAGTGTTTGAAGGTCATTGTGTGAGCACGTTTACATCTGGTTTGGCTCAACTTTCTGTTCCCTGTTACCTAACTATGCTTATAGTTTGAGTTTAGTTTTATTTCAAGATAAGTGTAATTTCATTGTTAAAAATGACTATCAGCTGAATATAAAAAAAAGGCTATTATATATTGTTGGTTGCACCATGACGAAGTAATCGCTTGAGCTAAAGCCAACCTGAGCTATTATATATTAATCAGTTTTTCCTTTTAAATTAAATTTATCAAGAAAATGTTTCTATTTGTATATATTTTGCCGCAGAATAGGCAAATATATCTCAAAATGCTATTTAGTTCTTATTTTAAATTTATTCTGTTAATTCTTAAATGTTATATTTGATAGTAAAGAGTGAAATTTATTACTTAAAATATCTTCATGCATCCCTTTCCTAAATGGTAAATATTTCTACCATTTGATTTTGGTTTCAATTCATTGACATAAAAACAAAAATGATATTAAGGTGACGTTCAGACAGCATTTTAAATCTAAATGTATTTTCAGATTTGCATCAAAAGATTGCACATATTAACTTTAGAATGAAATATGGAAAATATAATTGTAGTCTAACATTGTTCTTTTAAACCAGATTCAAAATCATATCTTATACTCTTAGAAAATATGTAAGTAAAGAAATGAAAATTTGAGTACTGTAACTTCTTTTTCAGAAAGCATTTTCTCAAAATATTAATTAACAATTTTTCTGACAGGCCTTCATAAAACACTTGAAGTTTACACTAAATTTTTACTGTTCTGGAATGAATGCTGATTTCCATAAACTTTAGAAAGCTTCTGGTATGAGAAAGAGTGGAGGAAACAGTAGTTTTTGTAATAAAGATAAATTATTTCATTTAAGAGAAGGACTTAAATTAAGAAAAATGTTTACGAGGGGTTTTTTTTGTTTTTGTTTTTAATAAAAAGTATCGACCAAAGGTACGTGGTTAGGCTTGGGGCATTAAATTCTCATTTATATTATGCTGTATGGTAATCTGGGTGTTCTGCACAATAAGTTTCTTATAGTCTTGTAGGACACTCACAGCATAAGATCAGAGTATCTTCAATTAATAAATTCACTGGTTGGAAATTTTATGGTTGATTTGATTTGAGTTGACCAAAATTGTAAATAATTCATGTAATTATATATTGTTCCAGCAATATATTTTAAAACAGTTGCATGTAATTCTGTAACATTCAGACTCTTCTAATTCAGAGGACCTTTTGGTAGTGAATTTGTCTTTTTCTTTTCTTCTTTTGAAATCAAGTAAGTGTATGCGTATGGACAGCATGGTCTTTAAGGAAATTGTGAGGTAGGCCAAGTAGGTCTCTAGTGCTTTTAGCCTCAGTAGTCAATCTTTGCCATTTCTTGCAGTTGCTGAGTTCATTTTTGCTTCCCCCCACCTCTGAATTAAATGTAAGCCTCAGAAAGATGTCTAATAAATTTATTCACATTAATGTATAAATGACTGATTGCAGATGAAAGTAGAGATATTTGCATCTTAAAAGAAATAAAGATCTTCAGCTAAGCCATTATTTTTCAAACTGTTCCACTGAGTTATAACTGCAATTCTTCAGAGGTTCTGTAAAAAACTTGCTTCAAATTCATTCTTGCTGTATTTTGGAATGGTATTAAAAAACTATAATAGAAGCACATTAACATATGTTTAATAAAATCATTTTTTATATTAACCAATTCTCAAACCATTAAATTGTGTTACCAGACAAAAAACAACTTTCTTCTCCTCTTCTTTGTTTTCCATCCATCAGTTAATAGGTAGATAGATTAAAAAGGTAGACTTCCATATACACATTTATATACATATAAATTAATAAATAAATACCTGTGACATTGACTGGAGTATGTAACTCTACAAAGATCACTTAAAATATATATATATTTGCATATGTAAAGAGGTTAATTGTATAAATGGGTACATTGCCACCACAGCACATGTGAATCACATCTAATTAAAAGGCCCACAAGCTCAGTACTTTTGTTTGGTACAAGCCACACACAAAGCAAAATAATCAATGAAAATGAAAACAACTGACAATGCTAATATTTTAAATCAACAAGGAAATTGCTTTCTAGAAAGATTTTTGTTTATAAAAAAGTTGCATTAGTGAACTAGCTCCCAAATTGTATTAATTTATATACCAAGTGGACTTTTACAACAGATTTGTGATATGAACATGCTCACAACTGCAGCTAACCGCCAGCAGTGACATGGAAACGAAGTTTCAGCTAAGTATTCAGAATAAGATGAAGTTGACTAATTGAAACTTTAAGTAAACATCTGAACTAGATAGCAAGTAATACTGTATCATACATTTGGATTGAAAAAGTTGAAGTACATTAAATACATACCTTTGGGAAGTATTCTTAACCAAACAGTGAGGACCTCTCAAGTAATGTGAGCAGTTTTTAGTTATTCTAGTGGTTGTAGCTCTGAAGATGTAAGTCTAACTATTTTCCCTTTCCATTAATGAAATAAAAATGGTATAAGACAGCCAAGTGAGATATAAAAAGTTCATAACATTTACAATTACTTATCTGTCTGGATCAGGCTATCCCCAAGAGTACACAACCAAAATAAAATGGAGAAATCCATGAAAAATATGATGCCAATGACATTGCAACTGTCTTCATCAAAATAACTACATTATTTTCATAGATTGACTATATTTAAAGTGTTAGCAGTTGAAAGCTTTAAAATATGTTTGTATAAATAAAATTCTAATATTCTCTTTTATTTGCTGTTTTTTTTTTAAATATTGCTTTATTTGGAAAAAAGAGAAAAAATGGTTGACTGCTTTAAAAGGTTAGAAAACCACTGAGCAAAGTAATTATATTCAAGCCATAGTTTCAAAGTTCTGCCAGAAGCTAAGGGAGGTACAGGCAGAAACAGCTGAGCTTCCTGCTTTAAACCTCATTAACTAGGTGGCTTTCTACCCAACATATGGATACAGCTAGCCAGGTACTCATCCTGCAAAAGTGTATTTTACAAACTAATTAGCCTATGATATCATCCAGGAGATTTTTGATGATTTCATTGCCACTTCCCAATGCTGATTCTCTTATTTGGGCAGAATTTCCCAAAGTGCAGCATGCACTTTGCTGATGGAAAATTGAAGTAGTGTAAGCAGTACACAGATGAAAATTTTAAAGTTTAATGTATTTCATATTTACTGTGACAGTTGTTTTTCTTCATAAGGGATGCTTTTTTAAAAAAATTATAAGTGCAATCTAAATTTTATCCTTTAAGTAAATCAGTTTAAGTAAAAATAGAGTGAAAAAACTAAATAATAATAAAGGAGGTACATGCATATGGCAAAAATTGTGAAAGTGGGAAAAGAAACACTGAAGCATATAACTTTACCCGGCTACTATTTCAGCTCCCACCACTTCACGTAATTGGCATAACCCCAATTTTGAACACTTAGTATAGACACTGTTTTTACTGTTCATCCTTGTGCATGAAACTTACTATCTACCAGTTCCCCAAGAACAAGCTTTTCCCAAGTATTTTACACTGTACTTGCACTGATCCTGTCTTATTTGCTGTCTGTGCACTGTGCTAGAGGAGACTAAAACCCAGATTCTTCTTAGGACCCAGAAGGGAGAGACGGTTTGTCTGATTGGCTGTCAAGGAATCTTCTCTAGCTCAAATGATTTTATTAATATTATTTTTTGAAAACTCTCAAGAAGTAGGAAAAATAGTCAATTCAAGCCAAATTGATCAAAGAAAATAAATTATTTGATGTCTGTGAATGCTTGGCAAAACTTGAATTTATTTTACCTCTGAAGATTATTAGCTCTAATGTCTTCATTTAAAATGAGGATGATGAGTTCTAGAAAATTGAGATTAATGTATGTGTGTTGTGCATTGTATTGCCTACATAATTGCACAAGGAGCATTTAAGTGGTAAGATAACACTTTCTATACCTCATAAAAGTTATACTTACCTGAGATTTAATGGTATTGAACAAATGTCATCCATTATTATCAATTTTTTCTAGATATTTCTATGGATTATTTAGAGTAATTTAGAAGACAGTGTTTTGAGTTTTCTAAATATAACTGCAACTTTTATTTTAGAACTATAGATGATGTATTTGGCATTCAAACACCAGCAAGCAAAATAATTTCCAAGCATTTAAATTCAGTGATTAAATCAATGAAATTTAGAAACAAAAGAAGGATTTCATGTTGTATTATACCTAAATATTAAAATTGTTGAAAAAAAATCATGGCATTTGAGATGTTGCATTTCACAAAAAATATATGCATATATTAATACTATGATCTTTTCATTGGTTGAAAATAAATAGGTCCACATATTGGCTATCTAGTAACTTTTAAGGAGCTATCTCAAAATGAGTTTATAATTGTATGTTTTTAAGCTACCTCCCTTGAAATATTCCAACAATGGGTAATGCATATAATAGCCCATGCTTAATAAAGCTATCTAAATACAAAAATTTCTGTTTGCAGTTGAAGATTGCATTATATTCCTTGATATCTTAATGTGGTGACTCTATTTTGTCCTTGTTTTTACACAAGTCATGCTCCTTAAGTTTTTAAAACAGTAATAGAAGGAAATTAGAGAATATCATGTATTTCTTGTATATAAAAATAAAAATGCGTTTTAAAAAATAAGACCATGTACCCTTATCTTTGGCCTTGCCATCCTGTAAAAGTGTATGAATTGTGAAGAAGCATGAATGAAATTTATTTGCCATGGCAGTATGAAAACTTCATAGAAACTATTAGTCTCCTAGAAATTTGCAGGGTAGAAATCATAAATCGAATAAGTTAATATCTTAGGAACAATTGAAACATTAAGTGACAGTTTTTAGAATACTTTTATATCCCTTCCTGAGCTATATGAAATACCTTTTCATGGCTGGCATTATTGCCCTTTTTCCCCATGTTCAACAATAAGATTTTCAAAATCTGACATGCAGTGTAATTCTCAAAACAAAATCTGACATGTAGTATAATGCAAGAAATTCTTATAGTAAAACTGGTAAGGCCACAAAATCATTTTGGATATAATATGACAGAGATGTAGTTATTGAAATAGGAAGGTGGTATTTTATGATAAATAAGTGAGATCATTGTTATTAAGGGCTTATTCTTGAAAACAAATTGAAATAAATATGAAAAAATTCAAGAAATAGGTAGATAGAAATGGTAGAACAAGGAGTAATTTGCTTTTACCTAATGAACCTAGGAAACATGAGAAAAATGAGTTTTTAGTAGCAGTCACATACTGAAAAACATTTGATTTGGCAATCAATTTAATAGATGCAAGGGAAGAAGGAATGTCTTTACTTGAGTTTTTAAATTGAGGCTCAGCTGTTACCTTTTCTGACATCTGAGGCAAAATACCTTCCTTTTTTTTTAAATGCTAATCCTATTCTGAGACTCTACATTTGTAGCTATTGATTTTAATTGTAACTTCAGAGAAGGATGAAAAATACAAGTGCTTTAATGGGTCATAGTCTCTTCAAGGTTGATACCTAATCTCAGTGATAAAATGACATTCTTAATTGTTTCTATGACATAGTATTCAATTCCAAGTCTGTTGAAAATAATGGCAGGTCATTATTACAATTTTAGGCTAAGGCAAAGACTGCATACAATTTTAAGTTTAACTCGTGCAGTTGTGGAAATATAAAGTATATTTTCAAGTTAAGTAAATATTGGTTGATTATATAGTCTTCAACTAATTAAATAATATGTCTAAAGCATACTTTCAAATAATAATCACATAGTTTCCAAATATTCATAGAAGCTTCCTAAATATAAAGCCCTATAGTAATCTGACCAAATATTTGAGCTTTAGTGATTTAAAACTCATGTAATAGATGTATCCCAGAGGATGCACAATAATTTTTTTATGATCAGTACATATTACAATAAATTAGGGAAGATTTTTAAAAATAATAAACCAAAAATATCTATCAAAAAGACATGAAATCAACTATATACATTGTTAAACATAGCTGTGGTTCTGTTTTTTTCTGTTGGTATTAAAAACTGTTTTCTTTTTCATAAAGACTGAAAATAATAACCAAGCAAAACTATAATCTCATTGAGAGTTAAATTTCAGTTGTACCATCTTGTGGAATGATACCTTATTTAGAGATTTGAAACCATAGGAGGAGAGATATTGGACTTTAATTTTATTTATAAGGGATTTTTGTTTGTTTGTTTGTTTGTTTGTTTTTCCAGTTACCTTAATGGAAGTGATGAAAGGACCATAATCTAGTACCTGGTTCTCCTTGCACACATTTGTCTAACTAACAGGATGCCAGTGGGTCCAGTAGAGAGCAAAGAGAAAATCCCACTATCCACTAAATGATCTTTGAGCATTATGAATTTGAGTTAACCAAGGCACCTAACTACTCAGAGTTCCATTGCCACAAATGTGGTTTTCATGAATATAGTTTTTTAACCTAGAGAGCTAGTTAACATATAAATGGTAGCTTCTTAGACAATATCCAGCCAACTCTGTGTAGAAATTGATGGCCATTCATAAAGATTACCATTCTGTTCACACTGAATAATTATTTTCTTGACTTAATAAAAACATTTCTATAGATCTTCCTTTGATAAACTGTGGGTTTATAAACTCGGGGGTTTTGGTATCTGTTTGAAGCATTGTCTGTTGGCTGCTCTAAAGTACAGCTGTTAATCAGAATAAGCTAAAGATTGAGACCTGAATGTTATAAGGTGACAGTCATTTGAAATGGGACTAAAAATCTCCATGGATAAACATGACTAATTTAAATGAGCCCTAGGGAGCTTTTTTGAGAAAGTTCAAATGCCTGATGAATGTCACACTGTTATTCTAATTATCCCATAATATGGCACAAAATAACAATCTCATTCCGTCCTTTTATTTACAAAGCTGCTCCCATTATCATTAGATTTTACCTGTTAAGCTCTGAAAGATTGTTCCTCATTGAGAGATTCATTAAAACAGAATAATTATATTGTATTTCACAGATTGGCAGAAAGAAAATGTATCTTTGAACAATTTCATTTCCCTGAACAGTTCATTTCAGGCTTGAAGACAGGTCTATTAAGTACCTTCTACCCTTTTTAAACATGTCAAAGCTAACCATTAATACTGAAATTAGTAAGTTGGTTCTGATTTAATGAAAAAATTAGGTGCTATTTGTAGAACTTAATTTCTGGGCATGAAAGACAAATATTTCTCAAAAATATTGAGTAACAGAGTATTTGAGAATCTTTTTGTACACAATGATTTAAATTCATGTATCTTCTGATAGCTAAAGTCATTAGCATACTGATTTTTTTCCCTACTGACAATTGAGAATATGTACTTTGGCATCCAAAAAACTACATAAAGCATAATTTCTTACTAAGTATGGCATTCACATTTTCAGAGTATCTTCTTCAAAGAATAATAAGAGATAGAAAGTCAACCAACATCAAAGGACATTTTATTTTTAGATTTACTTCAAGAAAGGTTCATGGGGGAGTTCCCTGATGGTGTAGTGGCTTAAGGCTTCGGCGCTGGCGCTGTCAGCACTGCGGCCTGGGCTCGATTCCCAGTCAGGGAGCTACCCACATACCAAAAAGCAAAAAAAAAAAGAAAGGTTCATGGGATTTGTGATTAAATGTCTTTTCAAAATAAATAGAGTCACGTGCATAAAAATGTGTCTGAAGAAAATAGGTCTGAGGCACATCACGTCATATTTGAACATGTCAGTGCTGTGAACTAAGCTTTCCATGGTCACATGCAAGTGAATACCTTAACACTTCAATCTCTCTTGTAAGTAACTGAACAACAATGAAATAATATGAGGGCTGTCTGAAAAGTATTGTAATAGATAAATGAGGCATTTATGGCTGGATATTGCCAGATATTGATCATTCCAGATATTGATCATGGTTTTGCTACACTTTCTTTATTTGATGATAAATACTTTCGTCCCTGTGTCCTCGTGATATAGTCTTAATATCTCCTTAGCCAACTCACTCAGACTGAAATACCAGGGTATCTAACGAGCCTCGTAGGGAGCAAGAAGTCAATGTATGTTTTACTCCGTATAAAGCTATTGAAGGTGCTATTTGATTTCTAAAAGACAGAAAATATATCAAATTTAAACAGAAAATTTAAATATATGTAGGATTTGAAGAGCTCTAAGAGATTTAAATGAATCAACCTACATGTCTCATTTTAAAAGTACATAACTAAAATACGTATGTTGACATATTAACAGTGCTATTTTGAGTTGGAGTTGAATCTCAGGTTTTGTACATTTTTGGAGTTAGGAATTATTTTTAAATTCTTTAGTAACGTATTTTGTCCTTTTTGTTAATGAAATATATTAATAAGATATTATTATTAATATTAGTATATTAATATTAATTACTTTCTTGAAGTAAATCTAAAAATAAAATGTCCTTTGATGTTGGTTGACTTTCTATCTCTTCTTTAAAAGAATTCTATAAGGTCTTTGTCTTAATTGTCTTAAGATAGACTGTTTTAGATTTCTGTTACTTTTTCTTTTGTTTTTCATTTTCACTGTTTGATTTCTGAATGTTTTATATGTTACCTTTGCAAACACTACTTTTCATTCAAATATTCATACACAGTCAGCAATTAACAAGGAGCTATAACAGTGTTTTTATTCTTGGAGAAGGGAATGAATGTGCTGTTTAGGGTAAATACTGAAATTGAGTTTCCTTTGGTAGTCAAGAAACCGTTGAGTTATCCAAGATACTGCAAACAAACAAAAATGAAATAAACACATTAGTTTGGGCATTAAAGTTGAATTAACTTTTAAAAATCTGACACGTTAAAGTCCTCTGGTAGCCTTCAGTGAATCAGGGGATTTAGTAACAAGTGCGCAGACAAATGCCATGATCACATAGTGACAGTTTATGTATGTCTGTATGTCTGTGCATGTGTCTACGTGGCTGTGTGCATGTATATTGACCTTATTCATGGAGAAATGTTAAGGGACATGCAAATATTAACACATGGAAGAAAAACATTGCTTGAAAACAAATTCTTTTGAAGGTCCCAATCAGAAAACCAGGAAAGTAAAGCATTGCTCTAGTAAGAAGAAAGGAGGATGTAGTTTTAGCTTTAATAGCAGAGGAGAGTGAGAAAACAAAGCGTTCTCTAAACTACAGAGCATTATCCCATTATCCCAGAGGAAAAGGAGGAGGGCCATAGTTAAAGAAAGGGATTCCTTCTTTTCTGTCTTCCTTTCCTTTTCCTCTGCTATTTTCCATTTTTTGAGAAGACTGCATTCTTCAGATTTCATCACTCTTACTCTACAGAGAAGGCCCTTCCCCTAGTGACCCTGCACAGTAGCTGAAAAACTCACTCTTTTGACTGACCATTTTAGCACATTTACATCTACTTATGGCTCGGAGGACAATAGCTTCTGAAGGTCTATAGGAATATTTCATTCCAATACTGTATTGACTTTACGTGTGTGAGATAACTTATTTTATTTCACATTTGTAATTGAGATATAGTTGACATATAACATTGTGTAAGTTTAAGGTGTACAGGTGTTGATTTGATACATTACAATCAGGTTAGCTAACACCTCCATCACTTCACATAATTATAATTTCATAATTGTAAGAACAGTTATGATCTAGCGTTTTAGTAACTTTGATGTTTATAATACACTATTGTTGACTCTACTGTGCTGACCTATTTTTGGTTTTACATCTTTCTCTGTGACATTATAAAAAGGACTTACGATATTTCATAGACAAAAAATAAGGAAATTAATATTCCACCAATTGTTTATTTCACATAGAATTTTTATCTCAATCCAGGCTCTATTCCTCATACATTCTATTGAAGTCAGCAATCTCTGAGGGGAAATATTTTAACAAGGACATTGAAGGACAGTGAATTTCTTATAGACAGGCATTAGTTGTACCAGTTTTCTAAACTATAAATATATAACTACAATGCATTCTATGGTAAAAAGAAATCTGTGACCTCAAACCACTTATTAACTTGACTAAGTCTGTTTCCTAACCTTATAAATGGAGATGATCATTTCTGATATTTTTTACCTCATAGGTTGATGTGTACATCTCAACACATTTCAAATAATAATTAACTATAGAATTGTAACATAGTTTTATTATTATTCCATCAACCTGAAAATATGCTCAAGGCTATCTAGAATCTGTAAAGCACTTCCAACATCTGGCCCACATTTGTGAGAGAGGAGGCAAAAATTAAGGGGTCCTTCTCCAGCTGTGCAACCAATAGCCCTTCTGGGAATGAATCCTGGCACGACAGAATTATAAAATCAGGATCAGTATTTCAGGTGATGAAAAAATATTTCTAATCTGAGAAACCATATTATGACTAGTAGATTTCTTAAGACTTAAAACTTTAAATGAAATCTGATGAAGAATAAGGTACTGCCTTCATTCTGATCCATCTTTGAATTAAAAGATTTATCATTCCTTCCCTGAAAGGAGCAGATTCCATTAGAATATATGTACCAATAAAAGTTGATTAAAATAGCATTGACTCTTGGTGTTCTAATGATTGAAATATTTTGTTTAAGCCAGTTACTTTCTTTGTATTACCTCTACTCATGTGTTACTTCTCCTTTGGTGAATCATGGAAAATATAGTGATTGCTTTCTGAACTTCCTTTGATTGCACATCTTCCATCTGTCACTTTCTTTCAAAGATTGTAAGATTGTGGTGGCCATGGTATTGACTGCCTAGGAGCCATATAAGTAAACGTACTCTCCCCCACTCACTCCCCACCATAGGTTTTACAGTACAGACCAAGGCAAGTCACCTCAGCAACCAAATCAGTTGTACCTGCTTCTCTTAAATTTCTGTTTCTCTCTTGATGGCGCAAGACATTACTTGTGATCACAGAGATGTTTCTAAGAGCCCTCTCTAAAGTAGGTTGTACAGGCAAGTACAAGCTGCCTAACAAATAATGACATTGTGAGGTGCTGCTTGCTGGGGTGAAAATACATACATATAAGACAGCGGTTCTCAACCTGTGGGTCGTGACTCCTTTGGGGGTCGAACGACCCTTTCACAGGGGTCACCTAAGACCATCAGAAAACACATATCATATATTTACATTACGATTCATAACAGTAGCAAAATTACAGGTATGAAGCAGCAACGAAAATAATTTTATGGGGGTCACTACAACATGAGGAACTGTATTAAAGGGTTGAGGCATTAGGAAGGTCGAGAACAGAGAAGACAACGCACAGGTCATGGGTCCCAGCTAGGTTGCAAAACTCTTTCCAAACTGGTGCTGACTGTGTGCCAATAGATGCAGCAGTAACTGTCAACAAGATTTATGGCCCTTTAACGCAGACACAGTGAGAAAGTGAAGGTTGAAGGAGTTCTGTGATTTTATTTAAAGTTTTGAACAACTCTTTCTAGGCAGCAGAGATGTAAATCATTCACAAGTCTTGGGGAGCTTTTTGCTTGGACTCAAGACTTAGAATTTTTTATTTTATTGTTCTTACATGTATTGTTTTATTGTTATTGGTGATGTTAATGCTACTGTTTTTTAAATTAAAACAGACAAAGATTCTCATAAAGTACAGAATATGTAATTATTGTTCATATTCATTTGTGTTCTGAGAATAAGTTTCAGTTGTCTCAAATCTTGTTGCCTGATCTTGATGGATGACACTAGGTCTTTAAGAGTAAAATGTCCTTTTAAGGCATGATTTTCTATTGTTCCATTTTCATGGTTACAGATATCCTGTCTTAAATTTAACATTATCTCTATATAATCCGGGAGTATCCAACCTTTGGGCTTCCCTGGGCCACATTAGAAGAAGAATTGTCTTGGGCCACACATAAAATATACTAACACTAACGATAGCTAATGAGGTTAAAAGAAAAAATCTCCGTGCATAATTTTCCTAATGTTTTAAAAAGGTTTATGAATTTGAATTGGGCCGCATTCAAAGACATCCTGGGCCACATGTGGCCTACAGGCTGCAGGTTGAACTAGCTTGTTATAAGCCTTTCACATGTATATATAAAATATACATATAACTCTTTTTACATAAAACATGAATGAATGAACAGATTATGCTTTTATTAACACCTTTTTCCTAACTATTTTCTTGATTAACTGACAGTTTCAGTCTTCATCAGAAATTATGTAGGATGGACAAAACTTTAAAGATAGAATTAAATGGGACTCAGCTCTTAAACTGAACAAATTGATGGTCCTCCTTTTAAATCTGTTTTTTTCCAAGACTAGTAGAGAGGGCTTTTAAAGTCATTTTTCAATGTGCTATGTATATGTAATGGACACATAATGAAGAGCAATCATGATAGGGCCAGCAATGTCAATGGGCACATAAGTCACTCATTGAATAGCTTAATATGTGCCCAGCCAATCAAATTTATAACCCCTCTCCTTCTCACTTATTTCACTCAAGCCCAATTCAACTTTTTGATTCTCCTCAACTACACGAAGCATGATGCTATCTTAGCGCCTTGGTACTGGTATTCTCTCTGCCTGTAATGTTCTTACTTCGTGTCTTCTCATAGTTTCACAAGGCTTCTTTTTTGTTTCTCTCAGGTCTCTGTTAAAATATGCTCTCCTGGGAGAGGCTTTCACTGATCATGTTTCTAAAATGATCATGCCATTGCCTTCCATGCCCTCCTCCCTGTCCCACCATGTGTCATCCCTTTTAAAAACCTGAGCACTTTAATGAACCATACAGAAAAGTGCACATCTTAGATGTAGAATTGATGGATTTTGACAAACTGAACATGTCTGTATACACCCACTTGCAGATCAATAGAACATTACCAAACTCACAGAAGACCCCAAATACATGCCCTACTCGATATGCTGAATTCTATTATGTAGATAAATTTTGCCATTATAAAATTTTACATCAATAGAATTACATAGCATATATTCATTCATATCTAGCTTATTTAATTGTATATACACACATTTTAAGAAAGTAAAACTATATTAAAATTGTAATATTCAATATATACCAATAACAAAAGATAAATAGAAGTCATGTTTGATTTTTGTAATTACAAGAGGTACTCAGAGTGTTACCATCAGCATCCAGAAACTTCTGATTATGGCAAACTACTACTTGAGCAGCTAGATCAAAGTATCTACTATATTGCTATTCATGCCTTTTCAGTTTATTCCCAAAGTACTCCCAGTGTAGCCTGTTCTCTATGATACACCACATCCTTTAAGGTCCCCCATAGGTAAAAGTAAAGGAGTGTTAAGTCAGGAGAACATGGGAGAAACTTAAACAACATTTTTGAATCTCAAATACCACTTCAAAATGGTCTTGTGCTCCTTAAAGGACACCTGTGCTCCTGCCATTTATTTTTACTGTCCTACCTGTCACGTGGTGACACTCATTTGATTAGCACCATCTTTTGAGTGAATGTCTTACTACACATTGCTACCACAATTCTGAATTCAACTTTGAAAAGTAATACTTAGATAACACCTCTTAAAATGTGTATGCATTTTTTGGCACCCCAGTATTAGTGTAGTTTTTTTTTTCTATTGTGGAGCTATGAACATTATTGTACAGGTCTTTTGGAGAGAGAGAGAGAGAGAGAGAGAGAGAGAGAGAGAGAGAGAGTGTGTGTGTGTGTGTGTGTTTCTCCTGGGTGTAGACTGAGAGATGAAAATCTCCGAGTCATAGACTATGTGTATGTTCACGTGTAGTATATACTGGTAAAAGTGCTTGTACTGATTTATACTCAGTCAGCTGATGAGGCTTCCAGCTGCTACATATCCTCACAGGCACTGTTATGTCAGTCTTTTTAATTTAGCCATTCTGATTTATAGTGTTTTAAGTATGCATGTTTCTGATGACTAATGATAGGGAGCACCATTTTATGTGACCAGGTTATTTGGATAGCCTCTTTTCCGAAATGTCTGTCGAAGTCTCTTGCCTGTGTTTTTATTGTATCTGTCTATCTTATCTATCTATCATCTATCTCTATATGAAAGTACCAGCATATTTTGTTTGTGCTTTGGATTGCAAATATATTATTTGACTGTGTCACTTGCCTCTTTATTAATGATGTCCTTTGATAATCAGAACATCTAAATTTTATTGAAGTCCAGTACATCAGTGTTTTCCTTTTTGATTATTGCTTTTTATCTGTGGTTAGTTTTTAAAAATTTTTTTAATATCCCCTATGTTATTTTTAAGAAGATTAATTTATTTAACTTTAACTTTTAAGTGGAATTGATTTTTGTACATGGTTTAAGGTCAAGGTCAGAAATAATTTATTTTTTCATATCACTATTCAATTTTCACAGCACTATTTATTGAGAAGTCTCCTGCCCAAATGCTTAGTGTTAACATAATCTTAATTCAAGTGTCCATTTATGTGTTGATTTATTTTTGGACTCTATATTTCATGCTAAATATAGGCAGTTTTTCTCTAGTGTCACATAGTGAATATTTTAAGCTTTGTGGGTCATATGCTCTCTGTCACACCTATTCAGCTCTGTCACAGTACCACAAAAGCCATCACAGACAATACCTCATGAATCCAATTGGCAGTGTTCCAATAAAACTTTATGTACAAAAACAGGCAGACGGCTGAATTTGGCTCAAGGCTGCAGTTTGCTGACACCTATTTTACCTCATTGGTCTACTTATCAATTCTTATGTCAGTATTTCACTATCCTAATTAATGTTTTGTTCTTCAAAATAAAGTACCCTTTATACTTTTCTTAAACATTGTAGAATCAGCTTGTAAGTTCCTCTCCTCATTAAAGAAAAATAATAACTGCAGCGATTTTAGTTGGAATTGTTTTGGTGAATGCAGGGTAAATTGACATCTTTACAATGTGTCTTCCAGTGCATGAATATGGTGTATCTTTCCATTGATTTAAGTCTTCCTGAATTTCTTGTAATAATGGTTTATCATTTTCTGTGGTGTAGTCTCAATCCTAGATATTAATATTTTGATATGCTGTTCTAAATAGTATTTTTTCTAACATTTATTTTCTAAATGTCTTTGCTATTATACAAATATAAAACTTTCTAAAGCTACTTATCATTTCTAATAGTGTAGCCATAGATTCTGTTGGATTTTAAAAATATGTAATCAGGTCACATATAAGTAATGACAATTTATTTCTTCTTTGCATACCATTATACCATTTCATTTTCTTTTTCTTATTTTCCTATTTAAGGTTTCCTATACAATGTTGAATGTGAGTAGTAGTAGTGGACATTGATGTTGAAAGGGATTTCATTATTTCACCATTTATCTGATGATTGCTGTATATTTTTATAGATCTATCTTAAGCTAAAGATTTCTTCTTTATTTCATGTTCACTAAGTTTCTGTTATAAATGAGTATTGAAGATTATCAAATTCTTGTTCTGTATTTATTGAGAAAACCATACAAACTTTATTTTTCATTCCGTGAATGTGGTGAACTGCTGTACTTAATTTTCAAATTTTAAAGCAACCTTGTATTTCTTAAATAAATATAACTTGGCATAGCTATCTTATTTATACAACACTAGATTGAATTTGCTAATAATTTTTTTTATGTTTTTACTAATAATAGAATTTTTGCATCTATTTTCATGAGAACTGTCACTAATTATTTTCTTACAATGTAATGATTAAATTCAGTCAACAAGTTTCAGTAAGGTTATCATGTGAGCCTCACAATACAAGTTAGGGAATGCACTATCTTTCTGTATTATCCGAAGCCACATGTACCCAAAACGTTCATTATAAAAAGGTTCCATTATCGTATACATATAGTCAGACAATTAATTTCACAAACTCATCCTACAAAAAGTGCTACATACTTAATTGCTAAATATCACAACTGTCACCTTTGAAGTACTCCCCTTGGGAAGCTATGCACCAACGTTTCCCATGTAGTCTACCCTTCAAAGCCATTTTGGAACTCTTTTTCTGGAATGGCCATGAGAGCTGTCATCATCTCCGAAATCTGACAATTAAGTTGGCAAACTTGCCACCATGCACTTACATTGGCAGCACTGTAGAAACAACTCGGTAAGGTGTCATAACGTATGATGACAGTTCTGATGGCCATTGCAGAAAGAATTCCAAAATGTCTTTGAAAGGTGGACTAGGTGTTGATGTTGGTCTAGCTTCCCAAGGGGAGTACTTCAAAGGTGACATGGTGATACTCAGTAATGAGGTATGGAGCACTTTTTCTAGGATGAGTTTGCAAAATTAATTGTCCAAACTTATACATCATCTGTGTATGGGATTGTGTGTTCACCACCCAAAGTTAAATCTCCTCCCATCACTGTACATTTGACTCCCTTTACCCTTTTCTATCTCCCCCTCTTGTATCTATTGAACTGTTACCTGTGTCTATGGGTTTTTGCTTGTTTGTCTTATTCACTTGTTTCATATAAGTGAAATCACATGGTTCTCTACTTTTCTGTCTGACTTTTTTTGCTTATCATAAATAATCTCAAAATTTGTCCATGTTGTCACAAATGGCAGTATTTCATCTTTTCTTATGGCTGAGTAATGTTACATTGTGTATATGTACCACATCTTTTTGCTTTTTGGTATGTGGGTAGCTCCCTGACTGGGAATCGAACCCAGGCTGCAGTGCCGACAGCGCCAACGCCGAAGCCTTAAGCCACTACACCACCAGGGAACTCCCTACCACATCTTTTTTTAATCCAATCTTTTCAAATACATGTATCAATCGTTCTGCATTGCTTTCTAAGCGTGTTTTTTAGGGGGTATCCTATAGATTTTCATGTATTTTAAAATTGTTATTGGGATACTTAAGTCTAATTTTATTTCTTGTTTGACCCACGGTCTACTATTGCACATTGCTATATTTCCAATAGTTTGGAGAAATAGTCACTGTTTGTTATTTGTTTCTAGCTTAAGATCACTGTGGTCAGGAATGTACTGTGAATGATTTCAGTATTTCAAAAATGATCAGTTTTTAGCACATATTTAATGTAAATGTGTTCATCAAAGCTATTTTAATCATAAGCTTCCAAGAACCATTCTAGCAGCTAACACCATCTCCTAGAGCATGTGCCAGGGTTTTAAATTCTTTATCACAGGAGAGTGCTCCCAAATCAACTAACTACTGTCTGTAAATGTGTATTCTGTGAGCTATTGTCAAGGCCCCTCAGGACTGATGCTATGCATACTCTCCCTGTTCCTGCAGATCCTTTGGCATTTCAATAATAGCCCCTCTCCTCTCTTAGCAGTCCCACAGCACCACTGTTCTGGATATGCCAGTATTTGACCCTTAATATTTGTTTGTCAGGGAAGAGTAATAACCCCAAACCCTGAGGGAGAGCAGGGGTTATTTATAAGAAGCCTACCTCTTTTCAGGCTTCTACACAATCCTCAAGTATAGATGCTACCTTGTAGAAAGGCTGATTGGGCCCCTTCTTCAAGTCCAGACAGAATCTGGGAGATCTAATATCTGAAGTGCATCTCTCCAGATCTCCATATATCATGATCACAGCTCTCAGAGTGCTGATCCTGGAACAGGAGACCAGAATTCTATAAAGTCTGCTGCTGTTGTGAGTAGGTGCCAGGCCTGGTTCTTTGCTCTCCTTGCTCTCTGGAAACAGATTAGATCTTAAATCTTACAAAACAAGCCCTCTCTCTGGCTTTCCCTTTTGCCTGGAATTGGTGATTAATCATGGTGCTATTTGCTTTCACATAAAGCCATTAAAAATATTGTATATTTTTGCAGGGGTTAGCACACAGAAGATCTACTATGTGCTAGTCCCTGAAGATACATGGTGGACAAGAGACATAGAGCTCTGCCCTCTAGCACATTATTTCAGTTAATCTTAACAACAGTCCTGCAATGGAACCGATATTATTGCAACTTTTTAAGCTGAAGAAACTGAAACCATTTATCTCAAATGTAGAACAAGGTACATAGACTCTTAGGAGACCTACTTGCAGAACTGGGAAAAATGCGTCCCACATTTTTAGTTTATTCTAGACATAAGACCTTATTCTACCCTAAAACAGTCTCTAAGGGCTTTCTTCCCTTAAGCTACCCACAGGCTAAGTCATCCTCAGTCCCTCTCTCGTTTTCCTAATACAGCTCATACATTTCTGCTTTAAAAATTGCGGTTTTGTATTTGTTTCTAGGTTTACCTGATAGCTTTTTAAGTATTGCTTAATATTTGAGGTCTTATAGCTATTTCCATATTCTCACTTAGTCCTACAACATGTTAAAGTAGGTGATTATGCCTCAGTATTACTGTGTCAGTGGATATAAGATTTGGCAAAGATATTTGTGATTAAAAGAAAAATTATATTTGCAGTTTGGCTATTCTTTTGACTATATACTTTTATACCATTAAATAGTATGATAATATTGGAACTATCCTTTAAGAAAGAAATTTAGGTCCTTTCATTTAATAATCATTATTTAAAATGTATTATAAGTTAATGAGTATAGAAATAATTTATATCTAAATCTATTCATTGCATAAATAGAAATTATGTAAATGTCTAAATCATGGCATAGTCATTAAGAATTATAGGTTGAAGTATTATTTTGTTTGGTTACATCTATGGTTTCACTTTATTTACTGAGATATAACTGACATAACACTATAAGCCTAAAGTGTACAAGATGTTCATTTGATGCATTTATATACTGCAATATGATTGAAGAATTTTAATAGCATTTGAGAATGTGATGTTAAATTACATGAAGAAAGTCTGGTATAAAATAACAAACAGTATTATTGTTATTTTCTTTTGGTATATACATATATATGAAATATATTATTTCATTCTAAAATGAAATAATCGATCTTATTTACATCATTCTTATATCCCCAATTTTTCTAAAATTAGTTTGTATTACTTTTCAAATCAGGAAATTCTGTGTTATTTCAGAAATTTTTTATTAAAAAACCTCTTACTGATATTTATTCCTAAAGCCTTAAGCTAGTAAGATCATTAGACAAATGTATTGATACACATGAGCTGAAGTTAAGGAAACTTTCACATAATTTGAGGATGTCAACATGGAAATAGTTGAGTGATTTAGAACAAAGGTAAGATCTATAAAATTGTGAGTAAGATATTATGACTTCAAAAGAAAAACAAAAACAATGATGCAATATGATATTCAGGGGAAAGCAGAGTGGATATAGTTAGCAACATATTAAGTGAAAGAAATCACTTACTTTAAATCTGGTAACATTACTGTTATTCATATAAGCTACTGATACTGAGTTTTCCTCCACAGATAAGATGATTTATAAATTGGCATTCAATACTGTATATGGTAAAGATTTGTATTTTGTTTGTACACATATGGACACATTTCTTTAATCCTAAGGAAGTTCCAGCTGTTCTTTTTCTACATGTATATATAGCAGCCAACTGCTCATCTTTCATTTAGAACATCCTCTCGTCTTTAACCTTTACTGTTATTTGACTATTCAATTAATAAGCCAAGTCATACATTAGAAATATGTTAAAACTAGAATTAAATGTCTTCGATGAAAACTTATAACACCACATCATTTTCTATGGAAGACTTTAATTAATTGAAATCTGAAAATATTTAATGACTGTAAGGATTTTTTACACTATTAAAATTGTTCTGTTTTAGAATTAGAGAAATATGTATCATTTGTTACAGTGATAATAGTTACCACTTACTGGGGTCCTGCTATACTACAAACATAGAATTAAGCATATTATTCAGTTATTTATCCATTTTTCCACTAATAATATTATGCTAGTACTCTGTGCCAAGCCATGTGGTAGATTTAAATAGAAAGAAAATGAAAAAGAAAATTAATCAGTAATTATAATAAAGTATCATCAGTGCTATGTTGGGGAAGTACTGGTGATACAGAAATACATACTAAGAGCCACAAATCTTATTGAAGGTAATAGGGAAGTTACAAAATACATGATATGTATTAAGCTGAGATTTGAAGGATGAAAGTGAGGTAGGTATGCAAAAAGGGAAAGAAATGTTCATATTGTTTCAGGCTTATGGTAGAGTAAGAAGACAGATTTGGATTTTCAAAGGCATCTCAGTAGAAAATCACAATGGAATTAACTAATGATTGGCATGATTACTTGGCTTTTTTGTCTTTCTCTCCTACTGAACTGTAAACACCTTGAGGGCCGGTAACATACCTATTTTGTTTCCTCTTGTATTCCAAAGATTGACCTATGTTCCTGGCATAGAAGTAACCAACTGATAATATGTAAAAAAAAAAAAAAAGTGGGGCATGAGGGACACAGGAAGACATGAGGCTGAAGACACTGCATGTCACAGGGATACATGAATGCTAATATTCGTAAACATTTTACAGTTGAGGAAACTGACTCCGCTTTTGCAATAATGTTAAGGGTATATAGAAAACTGAGAGTGACAACTCACTTCCCTCCAAAGCCAATGTGGTTTCCAATATACACTATGACTCTTGAAAGCAACAACATAGGCTAAGCTAGTTCTGAAGCATGTGGCCAAAAGGTCCAGGGAACGTTTGGTGCTGGTTTTCTGCTCTGTCAACCAAGCTATCTAAAAATTCTGAGAAAGGACTCACATCACTTGCTGAAACCCCAACTATGAACATAAGTAAAACTTCAATAGTAAATATCCTTCTTGTGTCTATTTTATTGATACTTATATTGGCCAATAAAAACCAACCAATCGGTGTTTAAAGCCTCAGCCTAACTCTTGCAGCATTAACAGTTCCTTCATACAAATCAAATGTAGAATCATTAACTTCTCCTATAATGCTTCTACTTTACCCCTAATATCTTGTTATTCCCTCCTTGCTTCCTTAATTTACTTTTATACTTTATTAAACCTTTTGCTAATTCCAGTCTGTTAAACTTTTTACCTTGCTTTACCGACAATATCAATTCACACACAAACACATATACACATACACGCATGTACATGCATACATGTATGCACACCCACACACACACACACACACACATATACAAGTACATACACCAACTCCATGCCACTAGGATAAAACTAAATGACTCTAAATAAGTAAATAATTCCTCAAAAAATTTAACTACTGTACAGTGAATTTTAAAATTCTGCTTGGGAATATCAGCACTAAGAAAAAATAAAAAGAAAAATATCACTTTGATGTTAGGCCAACTAGATGCATAAATCTAATATTCAAAATTACATCCTAGGTTCAAACTAGGTCTCATCCATTTTTGTTTAAACATTAGAAATTTATCTGTTTTTGCTCTCTGCTATCCTCATGCAAAATGGCATTAATTATTTGGGTAAGCATTTAAATATAGACCACTTCAAAAATAAAGTCAAACAGGCTAGCAGTCTTGTAATCTCTGTTAAGAACTGGTCAAGTTAGGGCAATCACTATAGAACCCTCTGCTTTCTAATGTTTGGTTTATAAGTGAGAAACCTGGAAAAGCTATAATGAACACTTCTATGATTGGATCATTGGCTAATCAAGGCCTTGCAGTTATACCAATGTAATATGAGGTGGGACAGTTAATTTCACAAATTTATCCTAGATAAAGTGCTATTAATATATACCTCATTGCTGAATATCACTGCAGTCACCTTCGAAGTACTTGCCCTTGGGAAGCAATGCACTGGCATGACCACCTAGTCCACTGTTCAAAGGAATTTTGGAACTCTTTTCCTGGAATGGCCATCAGAGCTGTCATTCCCTAAATCTGACATTAAGTTTGTACACTTGCCACCATGAGCTTACATCGGCAGCACTCTACAAATGACTTGGTAAGGTGTCACAACCTTGTCAAGGTTATGATACAAGCAAGGTTATGACACCTTATGATGAGAACCGTGATGGTCATTCCAGAAGAGTTCCAAAATTGCTTTAAAAGGTGGACTAAGTGCTGGCATTAGTACATAGCTTCTCAAGGGGAGTACTTTGAAGGTGACCATAGTGATAGTCAGCAAAAAGGTATGTAGCATTTTTTCTAGGATGAGTTTGTGAAATTAATTGCCCAACTTCATATGTTGGACCACTGCCACAAAGACTTTCTCATCACCAAAGCTATCGGCACTTAATGACATCTGATAGATCACAAACCACTAGACCTATAAACAGATGATGCTGTTAAACATGTTCAGAAAGGTCTGAATTTTGACGTTTGAACAGTAATTCCAAACATATATCTATGTACAGGAAAGAATTCAAATGAATTTATTCTAATCATACCAAACCTAAATACCAGAAATTAGACTCTATGTAATGTTATCAGAAATGTGATAAGAAAAAGAAAAAAGATACAGCTTAAGTATATTGAATTAACTAATAAATAATAATGGCTAACAAAGAAATGAGGTAGGAATATCAAATGGTAATTTTATGAGCAGCATATGTACTTTGAGTGAAATATCACTGATAATTCAGTAATAAAACTGTAAAATTCAAAACTGGGGGCTGCTGTTATCGTTGAAATAGTTGTGTAATAAAAACTAATCAACATCAATAATACGAATCTCTTACTAGATATCAGTAAGCTTTATATTAGCCTACTGTGTCATAAATGGACTCACTTTTACTTTATCAATAAATTGAAAATTCTACAAAATTTCCATTAAAATTCACAGAATACTGAAATAGGCCTTTTATGTCTCTGTTTAAAAATTAAAAATCAACTGACATTTTATGAACTGTAAGCTCATAAATGGATCTTTAAATGGATAATGATTTCTTACTAGGAGAAATACCTGTGAACTGAATTTTGGCTATCAATTGAAGAGAAAGTGTAAAAAAAATTTGCTTGTGTTCTAATGTAAAAAGTAAAAAAATAAACCAGCAGTTTCTTGTTTTCAAGCTCATCACCTGGCCTTCTGGGGCAAAAAGTGGCTGTAAGCAAACGTTCTGAGGCATAGCACAAAGTGGAACTGTGGAATGCCATGTATGGTGACAAGAGAATCTGGGAACATTGCTGCTAATAGTGCAATTAAAAAGAAGTTTATAAACACTGCACTATAAAAATAAGCTCTTCCATGAACTGAGTATAATGATGCTAAATGTAGAACCCAGGCAGCCTACGTGGGCTCACAAGAATAAAGATTAAAAAAAGATAATTCATCTGAAAGGCAGTCATTTGAACTTGAAGCAAATATACAAACCTTACCTTTATCGTGAAGAATTACAGATTGATTTGTTACTGAAAAATGTATTTTCACCTCCTGATTTGCTTGAAGTGTATGTATCTATGAAGTGTTGTGTGTGTTTGCGTGATGTTGTTCTTCAAGAGGAAGCTGTGTGGACAAGCAGATAGGTAACATAAATAAAACAAAATAGGAGTGAAGACACTCATTTTCCAATCCAATTAAAATATCAAATTATCTGTATGGTAATATTCCCCCTCTAATAATACCTGATGGATTTTTCAATCCTCAGATGACTTTCATGGTGACAAAAGAAGTGCATGGAAATTTCAAGCAAAGTGCATGAAAATTCTGCAGCAATTGCTCAGCCACCTGCATGGTGGAGATTCCTGGGCCCCATAAGTCTTTATAACTAAAGAAATGACTAAGTGTTTACCTAAAGCCAGTGTTCTTGTGTAAGTGGCAGTTGACCTTTGGAATTTCTATCCCTGTTCTGGCTCACTTTCTTTGATGCTTGTAAGTTAATAGAGAGTGCCACCATGACTCAGTGGATATATTTGAACTTGAACACAAGCACAGTGCAGCTGGATCAAGACCAGACTTGGTCTGAGCAAAGAAATATCAAACAAACAGCAAAGAAAAAAATGAAGTGGGAAAGTAAACCAGTGTTCATATAGTGCATATGACAGGTAAGTTATTTTATTTAATAAAGTGGAAAGAGGCACAGCATCAAAAGATCAACAATTAGGAAGAAAACGTAGTTTCCCAAATCAAGTCTAATATCCATTTATTATTGTGGAAAGGTAAATATACTTTAATGTGAAACATTCTTGCTAAAATAAAAAGCTAAACTTGGGAGGAAAAATAGTCATAATGACCAAGGCAAATACCCTTAAAGGACAGATGCAATTCCTCAAAAATAATAAATGAAATACAATAGTATTTATCATTATAGTACATTAGATTACATTGTATTATATTAGAAATAAACTATCGCTTAAAAAAATTGCTGTTACTACCTAAAGTAAGGTGTTTTCTTTCCTCATTTCATAATGCCCCTGGGAGAAATACTTAGGTGTTTAAGAAAAAAATAATATTTTTAAAATTTGCACTGGCTATATATGTAAATTGATGTAAGATAATTCTAGATAATTGGATGTGTAAATAAAAACATCTTTATTGCCTAGAAGTATAGCTATGATAACAAAATTATATAATTAAAGCTTAGACTTTTAAGAGCATCCATACTGTATCATCTTTAAAATTTGTACGAAGTCCCTTCTGAGATAACTTTTCTTGGCTAGCTGATATTTCACTCAGTGCAAGAATAAAGGCCAAAAGTACCTATATCGTAGATCTTCCATTATAGCAAAGATAGTTACATTAAGTAAAAGATAAAACTATATATATTCATATATGCAAAATCTTACAAATTTCATTTCATTGTCTAGAGCATTCCAATATGAAGGAAATAAACAAGGTGATATAGAGGAATTGGGTGGTTTTCAGTTTAGAAGTGGTGATCAAGGAATGTATTGCTGAGAAAACTACAATTAATTTGAGAATGAAGAATGAAGAAACAGTTACGTGGCAAGCCAGTAAAAGTGTATTGCAGAAAGAGACGGAAATTCAAATGTAAAGACTCTAAAGTGGGCATGATTGTTTTTTTTTAATGTCTATTTGAGCAGTCTATTTCCAGATAAGAGTAAGAAACAAAACAGTGGCAGGCTATTGGAAGGTTTTTAGTAGAGAACAACATGATTTAATAAGCACTGTAATAGTTTTAAAGCAAAATATAGCACACATGTACACAAATGTCTGAAGAAACAATTTCATGATTTAACACAAAGCGATCACCTGTCTAAACATCACCCCAAAAATAGAACATTGGCAGCACGCCAGAAAATTTTCTTATGTCCTCTCTTCAACAGCAAGCCTCTACCTTCTACCATTGGAACCATTATTCTAACTTTGATTATAAATGCTTTCTTGATTTTAACACCTAAGAAAGAATCCCTAACCTT
This sequence comes from Lyroderma lyra, assembly GCA_004026885.1. Taxonomy (NCBI): domain Eukaryota; kingdom Metazoa; phylum Chordata; class Mammalia; order Chiroptera; family Megadermatidae; genus Lyroderma; species Lyroderma lyra. The sequence continues at coordinate 747,456 of PVJL010000014.1, forward strand.
TATAGTTAAATTTGTGCATTAAACTAGGTAGTCATTTAGTATTTATTATTTTGTATCAGCATCCCTTTACTCACTAAGTTTGTACAAATAGCTCATTTTGTTGTCTTTGGCCTTAGTTTGTTCATTTGTTACTATATAATATTGCAGAGATCAAGAAAATCAAAACAGTACGACAGGCCCTGTGAGAGTCTGTGTAATTCTGATGGGCTCTTATTGACAGGGTACTACCATTTGGGGTCCCAACACAAGGAAAGCTATGTTTCCCATGCCACCTACTCAAGTGGCCTGGAACTTAGTCCCATGAGTCTGACATAGCACTCTTCACTCTGTCAGTCACCCAGTGAATGGAAAACCCACAAGGCAAAATTAGTCCACCTCCCTGGGGAACTCTGTCCTTAGTCAGATGACGGCCCAGTTTCTTTACTCTCGTGTTAGCTTTCTGAATCTTCAAATACATTAGATATATACATATACACACACAGATAAACACGTGCCCTTGCATGTGTATGTATATGTGTGTATGTATACTCGTGTGTGTGTGTGTGTGTGTGTATGCCTGTATTTAACCTTGAGGAGAATGAATTTAAGTGGTAAGAGTTAAAGACAGAATGTGGATTAGATCAATACTGTTATTGTCTGCACAATATAAGAAGATATCTTTGGGTATGATAGCTGTGAAAAAAGAAAAATTCTTTTCTTTTGATAGAATTCTCAGGACTTGCCAATTTTTAGGATATGTAGGACACAGGAAATAGAGAAGTTAAGAGTTTCTTTCCAAGGGAAAATTATGTCTAGGATCAACTATTGGTATCCTAGTCAAATGTGATTTTATTCTTTGGTTTTATTATATAACATTTAATTTTGAAATATATTCTCAGATTTTAGGTTTGGAAATATATTTGTCAGATGATGAATCTGTTAAAACAAATAAAGTGTCAAGTACCATAAATAGATAAACTAAAGAAACAGTACAATATTTTATTTTTAAAATTTTGCCTATTAAAATCATGTCAAACATATAAAAATATATTGCAGACAGTGTGTGCCATATGAAACTCCGATGCCTAATGGTATAGGGAAGCTAAAATCCAATCAAATCTGCATCCAGTTAAAGGATTTCATCAGGAAAACCCATCTGGCTGAAAACAAATGCCATGTTTGACTGATAAGCTGATACTTAATGCATTTCTCTGCAGAGTGAGTCATTGAATTCAAGAATCATTTGCTGTCATTGAAATGAGGTCCCTCAAAGTTCATTGTTGATCATAGAAATAAAACTATTCAAATCCAGGAAACTAAAAATGAGTAGAGCTAGAGGAAACATTTTTATGGATGATACATTTGTTAAAACTGGATTCTGTATGTGTTTAAAAAAGTTGATCTGTTTAAGATTAAAATCAAGAATGGCAAGTCAAAATAAAAAAATGATGTAAAGTTGGAAGAAATATAAATTTAAGAGATTGTAAATTGTAGATTTGACTAAAAATATTCAAAGATTTAAACAATAGTTAACTTTATCAAGTAGGTTTGTAATTATTATTACTAATAAAATAGTGGTAATTTTCACATAAGGTTTTTAATTATAAAGTAAGTGCTATACTGGGTAATTATAACTGCATTATTATATGTACCAACCTTAAATCCTTGATTTAAGAAATGCCATAACAATTAGTGAAGAAAGAAGTGAAATAGAAAGAATGAGGTTCAAGTTGCTATTATATGGCAACATTTAAAGCAATGATGACACCTAAAATGGAAAAAAAATTTTTTTGAGTTAATTTTGTTAGGAAATATTTATATAACATAGGATTTAAATATGTTGGTGGACTTTGGAAATTACACTAGATCTATTTTATAATTCTTAGTAGGTTTCTTTTAGCAATCAGAAAAGTGTGATTACAAATTTTTCTATGTAATTTTTAAAGTATACCAACTACTGTGTGATTATAGGTGACTGTATTATAGGGGATGGTGCCATTTTCAACTATTGTATTCCTATTGTTCTAAATACTGACTTTTTTTTAGTCTTTTGTTTTTTGTTTTGGGTCAGTAATCTTCATGACTATAATATAATGCAAATATTGGCAGTAGTTCCATAGACAGTACTCTGTAATGAGGATTGGAATGCATACTCAAAGGAGATGTGTAACAAAATAGAAGGGAGGTGGGTGAAAGCATCCCCCAAGGGAGCAGATGCACTATGGCCCCACTTTCTCTTTTGCCAAACCCCTCCCCCCAGAAGTCTTTTTAATTCATACAGTGTTATCACCATGGGTAGTGTGGTTTGTGTGTGTGTGTATGTGTGTGTAGAGACAGAGAGAGAGACAGAGAGAGAGGAGAGGGGAGGGGAGGAGAGGAGAAAGAGAATGAAGAGGCTCAAATAACATGGGTAAGATACTATAGTTGTTGATCTAAATGGAGCACCTTAGTAGTGTTGCTAATTTTATGTAGCTTTCTGTATTGTAGCAAATCTTGCTCTTTGCAAAAATTTTTAAAAATGTATTTTATAATTTATCCATTTACCCATTTAACATTGAGTCTTCAAAATGTATCAAAAACTATTCTAGAAAATTGTGATACCTTGGTGAGATGACTTGTTATAGAAATGGTATTCAACGTATTGTACGAGCTTCTCGACATAGGCATTTTTTTTTCATTTGCTTTTCTTCCTGGAAATTATACATTGTAGCCAACCTGGAATTATTATAAAACATATCTTTACTTCTTCTTTCTGCTACTACCTACCTTTCCTCCAATACTCCACTTCCACAACCACTCCTCCACTATAATGGGATGCATATGGAATAAGAGTTATGAGAATTAGTTGTATTACAAAAAAGAGCATTAAAGTCTTGAAACAAGGTGGAGGGAGGATTGAAGATTGAAATACTTTACTGGGAAGCTAGAGTCAGCTCTAAGTTTTGAAAATGTATTAAAAATAAAATATCCCAGAAAACCTTGTCCAGAGGGTGGGGGAGTAAAGTTACAGATCCCATAGCCCTGAATTCAGGTAGAAAAATGGAGATAAAGATCTAAAGTACAAAGGCTTTTTAACAGACTTAGGTTAGATAAATATAGTGTTTTTTGGAAAATTATTAATATAATCCCAATACACTTTGGGTTTCCTAAGCTCCTTTAAGAAGTAAAAGAAAATAATATCTTTGATTCATAATTATAAAAAAAAAGGAAGCTAATACAGAATGGCCTGGTTGAAGAAACATTTATTTGGGATTGAATTTCAGTTGAAGTGTGACCAGACAATGATGGTGACATGTTGCTAACTGAAAGTAAAACACGTTACCAAATAGTTCACTTAATATGATGCTTTTTTTAAATAATGAAAAACATATTACCATTCTTATATTCATTAGACGTGTGTACAGAGCCTAGTCTATGCCAAGAAGTAGCAGGGATCTAGAGGTAAAAAAAATTTTTCTCCCATGAAATTCTTGGGAGGAAAAAAGACAGGAGTGGAATTTGATACCTATTGACAGATCCCCTCCCCCTACATCTGGTCATTTCACTTGGAATATTTCTGGAACCTCCCTGGTCTAAAAGTTAGGTGACTCAATCCTCTGAAACCTCTGCTAAAGTTCTTACTGATTCCCTGATTTCTCTGATCAAATTAATGAGCCACTTGCAAGCCAGCCTTGAGTCCTATTCAATATTATATCCCCAGGGTCATCCTATACTAGATTTTCAAGAATTTTTAACTGATTGAGTGACAGCCACCAAAATGCTTCCCAAGTTTTAGTAAATTGTATTACCTGATTCCAAAGAAATTATATAAAAATAAAAGAAAAACAGCCTGTATTGCTAAATCACAATAAATGGATGCCTCTACAATGAAATAAGTATTTTTATTATCCCTTATAAACTTTGGTTAAATAAACTCACCCTCCATTTTGATGTCCGTCTTATCATACTTCCCCATTTGCAAGATTCCGACATTTGAAACCTTTCAATTTATTCATTAGACGTATAGTATGGCACTCTTCACATCACCCTGGGTATGGCTGGGCCACCACAGGGTCTGTATATTGATGCGTTGGAGGAGTGGGAAACTGTGTTTGAGACTCCAAAGAATGCTTCAAAACATGGTAAAAAGAACAAGGTCCCCTCTAGAGGTCCACATTCTAATCTTGGGAATCTGTTAAAATGTTTTTAGATAGCAAGGGAGAATTAGGGTTACAGGTAGAATTAAGGTTGCTAATCAACTGACTTTGAAGAGATTATCCTGGGTTATCTGAGGGGCGGAGGCCACAATGTAATCCCAAGTGTCCTTATAATCAGAAAAGGGAGGTAGAGGAGGAAAAACCATAGATGATAGCCTGAAAAAGACTCAACCCAACATTGCTGGCTTTGACAGGGGCCACGAGCCAAGCAATGCAGATGGTGTCTAGAAACTGGAAAAGACAAGGGGATGGATTCTCTCCTAGAGCCTCCAGAGAGGAACACAGCCTGCCAACACTTTGATTTTAGCTCAGTGAGACCCAATTTGGACTTTTGCCCTTCACTGAACGATTAAAAATTTGTGTTGTTTTAAGTCCCTAAGGTTGTGCTAAATTGTTTTAGCAATAGAAAACTTAAGAGAGGTAAGGAGAGTAGAAAACCCAGACAATACAAAGTCAGAGAGGTAAGTTCTCAAGACTCAGCAGGAATAGCATAAGGACTTTGAAATCTATTCAAAGTGCAGTACGAAGGCATGGGTGGTTTTAAACTGGAGAGTTTTAAAAAATAAACTCAGTCTGCTCTGTGGAGGATGGATTATGGGCATGCCTAAAGGATGTCACCTAGACAAAGTATGCAGATAGAAAAAGGAAGGGATTCGTTTCCCAGCCAGGGAGCTACCAAAAAAAAAAAAAAAGAAAGAAAGAAAGAAAAGAAAAGAAAAAAAAAAGGAAGGGAGCCCAAGAGGAGGTGGGGAAAAAATTCCGGAAGGCCAAACCATATGTTACCACTAGCTATTTTGGATGACAGATGATTTTTGTGTTTTCTTTTTTATTTTTTCTTTCTGTTTTACAAGTCTTTTTTTTTTTTTTTAATTGAGCACATTTTATATGGTGATTTTTTTAAAAAGCAAAAAATGGCATACCATATAGAGAATAAATCAGCTACAGGTATAAGATTAGTTCTATCCTGTGAAGAAAGAAGACATTGGGTGACCCACGATGGAATGAAATACAGAAACCATGGGAAGATTACACAGTTTTACCTGTTTACCTTCATCTTGGCAGGTACGACTAGAAGCTGAGCACTGAGGTATTTTTATCATGCACCTGCAAACTCAGGTAAACTGTTTTTCTTGACATGGTTTCTGAAGAATTTTCCTATTTTTAAGTGAGAGAATTAATTTTTAAAAAAATCTTTATTTCCAGACTATTCAATAATTGCTCTTTTCCAAACATACTGTACGTATTAAACTAATCATGTGCATGTTCAGCAAATACCAATATCTCTCACCAAACTGAAAAGAAAATTATTTTTTAAAACACTTAAAGAACATGCACATAAGTGCCAACTGAAGTTGTTTCTTTTTCTCTCTCATCCTAAGAATGTTGTACACATAGTCCTTTGAGTTTTCTCAGTCTTTGATTTAGCCATCCAGAAAGCCCAGAACACTGGATAACTCATTTTCGATTAGGCATTTTGTATCATGTAGGGATGGCCTAAAGTGAAACCTGTAGTGGTTATAGCTCTGCATATTTATCTTGTTCTTTCTTTAATGAAATAGTAGCCAGTGTCAAAACCAGCACCTCTGAGAAACCTGATTTCAAAATCAGAAGCCTCTCATTTCATAATGTGGTATCAGATATCAGGTACACAGGCAATCTCTAAGCGTGGATAGTTTCAAAGTTCTTTTCAGGGGTAGGGGCTGGTAGCACAATTTATTCATGAGTAAGACCATGCAGGCTCTGAATTAGATGAGCCATTTAATAAAATGTGGCCTTGCCCGTTGATTTAAAGATTGATACTCCCAAAGAGGGCGTAGTCTAGATCTGTCTAAGAATTGGTTTTCTATTTCAGGGTGCCAAAACTGCTGAGACGTGTACCTTTTAATTTTTTTTTAACAATTGGTTGAAATAAGTAAATAAATAACCAGGTTTGAATTATAGTCAAGCCAAAATATGAATATGAGCAAATGGAGTTCAGCTGACACAGAAGTAATGGAAATATTGCTGCAACACGTTTCCCAGTTTGAATGGACTTAAAATACTGTGAGAAAGGCAGCCCCACCACAGACCGCGTTCTGAGTCAGTGCTGATGGTGCAGACCCACCAGGACAGAGAGGAGACAATGGAACTGAGTTATGTCACATCCACCACTGACGAAAATACAATGAATGAGAGTACTTCCCACCAAGAGGGACCTTGACTTAAACATTATAATTAATATCTTCCCAAAACACATTATGAATCATTTCTTGAAAACCAAACATATTAGGCAAACAATGACATTCCACAAACAAAACAAATAAGTTGTCATAACTTCCACTGCTGGCCATAACATTGATAAACATAACATCCAAACTTTAGAAGCGAGCATTTGTCCCTCAGAGATCGTATGTCTTTTGTGAAGAAATTGAAAAGGAGGTACGTAGTAGCTGCTACTAACAATTTTTGGAAGACACTGTATCTGAGACTCCTGAGATTAGCTCTTGCCTCTCTGCACTGATGTTTGTTTTGTTGTGTAAAAATACATTATAGTTTGCTGCTTAGAAAAGCAAAATGTTCAAGGCAAAAAGATATTTGTTGTGTGCATGGAGGGTTTGTGATTTTCATTAGTAATGGCAGAATTTTCTGCTTACATTGAATAATTCATCTGGATGTGTTCCTGATATTTACTATTTAAAAATCTGTAATATAAAATTTTTCTGAGAATAAATTTTTAAAATTGAGGCTTTTACTGGGTCCCATAAAAATGATTAGACTGAAATTTTTTTCTTATCAAAACAATTAAGCCTGGGTCTTCAGGTCTCTAAAACTGGATTCCTTATAAGATTGATTGGAGACTCATTCTGGGAAGAACTGAAGATCCCTGAACCAAATCCTATTTGGGATTACCAGGGAAGGGCCCAAAATCTGAGAAGACATTTTAGGACTCATTTTACTTTAAGTTTGTAGCTACTTGACACATAAATGATTCCCTTTTTCCTATCTGGGCCAGTTGTAAGAAATTTGTTGAGTTACAAGTTATGAAATTGCTTAATGTTTCATACCCTGTGCTTAACAATAAACAGCATTTGTCTACTTTTAGATAGCGTGATATTTTGGTACTTCTGCGCTAATACTTTAGGAGTGGCAAAATGGATCTGTTATTTGTGGTCATTTTGCTTGACCATGAAATTATAGTCCATCCAAGTGCCTATTGGTTTAGCATTTTCTGCCTTAGCCCGTAGTAGCAGGTAATTACTCCGTGTTACTCCTAGAAATTGTGTTGCCCAATTCTATATGTGGTAAACTGTAGTATGGTTCACAAATACTTCCTCGTGGTAGGAGAAAGGGTTACATTGTATCTTTAACCTATTAACCTTCATTGGGGCATGAGACCTTCTTTGCCCCATAAATAGCATGTGAGCAGAAGTAGTTGGCATCTGCTCTGGGCAGAGCCTTTAAGAGCCAATGTATAATTGTGTCTTGTTTTCCCCACTGTCACAACTAGCACTGTTTCAGATGGATTGAAGAAAATATACATCTAACTTACAACTCATTTTGGATGTGTAGCATGAACGAAAAATGAAACTTTATGTTTGTAAGCCAACAAGATGCTGCATTCCCTGTGAAACAGGATAACCTAGCCATTCTTGACTTTTAACATTCATCTCTCACTATTTATAAGTTTTCTGAGGCTAAATGTAAAGTCCAAGAAGTCACTATTACACTAGATGTTCAAATTCAAAACTAGTTAACTTTCATTCATTCAGTCTCTGGAATTCAAGTTTGTGTCATTCACATAGAGGGATAAGTTTTATCTTCTATTTTCCAAAACTTTCTTGGAATGTATAGTGCAGTGAAATCTGAGGCTGCTTGGAATAAGGCATACGACTTTTTTCACCCAGAGCCTGTGTTAGGCTTTGGGTCAGGCTTGGGCCCATGAGAGTGAGAAAGGTAGATTCAGACCTTCCACAGTTCATTGTTGTCATTTAGGCCACATTTAGGAAAGTTCTACATACATTTTTGGATTGGGACATACCATTTGATTTTGCACACTTTTGAGTGTCAGTTAATGAGTTTGGTTTAGATTGACCACCCTAGAATAACAAACATAAAAGAAGAATACTACTGTTTTCCTTGATAAAAATTATATCAGGTTTACAAAGCATTGTTTTAGAAAACACCAAAGATAATGTTTCTCTAACCACACCACACTTAGCAAATGTCTTTCATTAGTTTTATTTGGTAATTTTCTTATTTATTTTTGCTTAATTTTATTTTTTAAGTACAATAATGATCAGAGAAAGGAAGACATAATTTTTAAAAGTGAAACTAAGACAGTGATTTTTTACTGGTATTATTCTTTCTTGTTATAGCATAGTACCATAACTTAGAAATTTGTGATTACTCTTTCAAATCACTTACAACAAAAATATATACTGACTTAATGTGTTATTAGCAAATTTCCATCTTCTTCAAGATACAGCATACAAATGGTATGAAATGTTTAATTTTTAAACAGGATTTTAGTATGGTATAGAATATAAATGCATACTTATACAGATATATTACTTTTGTTCAGAAACTGCCTATATTTGTGAAATTTATTCAAATATATTTGCTTCAGTGTTTAAGCAGTTTACTTTTGTTGGTAAATACTCACTGCATTTCTCTGATTAGAATCCAGGATCATTACTAATGTTCCTCTTCCCCCACTTAAAAAAATATTAAAAATTGGGTGTTTTTTTCAAGCATGAGTCTCTGTTGCAACATTTCAAAAACAATTTCCAAAATATCTACAATAAATATTGAGTTTAATATTAAATCAATCAATTGCCTTCAAATCTTCATTTTAAAAGCCTGGTTCTATAATAAACATGTGTCTTGGGAAAATTAGGAGAAATCTGTTCTTAGATTCTGAAGAGTTATGCCAAAGATCAGCATGCTACAAACAATATTGCAAAATGCTGTCATTGTCACATCCTTCTGTATTGCTGTATGTGTGAAGGGCTGACTTTTGGCTGAGGCCCAGCCCATGTGGATGCTATCGCAAGCCTTGCATTGAGGGTAACAGTGCACATGGGTGTGGACTGTTCTTTCTGGTAGCAGAACCAGACTGACCCACCACAACACATCAAGGAACCTCCTGTTTGGATACGTCTGTCTGTGGGGAGTTTCCAGCTGGTGTATTTGCTATACATTTGAATGTTCTCATGTAAACAATGAAAACATTGGAGTCTGACTAACAACCAAAGGCTGACTGTGGCTACTCTACAAGGACAAAATGATGAAAGCAAAAGCGAGTAGGAAAAAGGGTATGAATAAGGTGGCTAGCCAAAAGGGAAACAGGAAAGCAGGAAAAGTTACATGGAGGAAAATAAGAGTATGTAATGGCCAAAACTGCAAGGGGTACTTTATTCCTGAGAATATGCAATTGGTCAGAAGTAAATGGCAGCAATTAGGCTGAACTACTGAAATCTATCCTTGCAATCAATGCAAGGATATAGTTTTAGTAATTAGGCCTAATTAGGAATTGCTGTCATTTACTTTTCAAATCAGGAATTTGAATTCGGTATATGAACTCAGTGTATGAAATGTACCATAAGCATGGCACTAAAAATTACTGCAAAATAAATATATCATAATCTTTCTCTCCCAGGCCATAGCAGTCTAAGGGGAGAACAGTGAGTTTCCTCCCATACAGTTCAGGAAGTTCAAGGTGCAATTTTTTTTTATATGCTTGCAAGCATGTCAAGATTTTCTTGACTCTAACAAACATGATCTTCTTGGTTGCATATCTTCTCTTTTTGATGCTAATAGCATAAGAGTCTTAAGAAAACTTTATACAAAGAGACCTGTTATTCCCAGAGTGCCATAGCCTCAGCTATCTCTGCCACTTCCTTTCCATTATACCCTCCAGTGTGTCCCAATGGGACCAATGTGGAAATGAGGCAGTCACACAATGCCCTGGGGTAAAAGCACATCTAAAATTCTCACCCTTCAGATATACTTCACAGTAGCTTCTGTGAGACCGGATGTCCTATTAAATTAAAATTATTAAAATTATTAGACCTAAGCACGTTAAGAAAATATTCAACAATATTTTGATACCACATTTTAGAAGGTTCTGTATCTGGACCCATGACTTGAAAGATCTCTACACTCACCTTTCTCTGTTCCAGTCTCACTACTCCACTTCCTAGTTTAAAAAGATGCCTCACATAAAAGCTTTAAAGGAAATCCATCAGTTGTCAGTATATTCCTGTTGAATATCTAATACCACATTAACCATGAACACTCACCTTATGTTTACAGTAACTTGATTTCTTTACCGATAAAGAAAGCATGCAACAGAGGGAGGTAAAAAACAATAGGTAAATGAATAAGTATTAATTCAACAGATCTTTATTGTGCATCTACTGAATGCCAACCATGGTGACAGGCATTTAGAACAACTTAGACGTTACTGTAAGTGTTCATTAAAAGTATAGGTGTAAGAAAAAGTGGCACCACAAATCCTACTTTTTTGAGTTAAACCTAACCTTAACAGAAGAGAAATACCAACATGTAGAAGGCAAGAATCCATTGAAATATCTTAAAATGGAAACTATAGTTTTTTAAGACTATATTGGTTCCTAGAACCTTCACTAGGAACCAATATAGTCTTAAAACCTACAGTTTCCTTTTATTTTTTGTCAGATATATTCAGCATACTCAAGAGCTAACTTTTATGCTATGTTATATAGTTTCTGAGTAATACATTCCACAATAATAAGTTAACAAATCTGCTTTTGTACTGGAGAAAAGTAGAAAATTTTAAATCACAGTGACATAATTTTAATACTGAAAGAGATGGTAGAGATAGTTTTCTCCCACCCCAACACACACCAAAAATAAACATGTTTTTTAAATCTCCATATGTTTACATATCACTTCATATGTGAAGATGTGACCAGTGGGAAAAATAATACATATCTGTAAGTAGCTAATGTATCAATTGCAGGTAAAGAAAATTTTATGTTGTTGGTGACTTTTTTGTCTATGGAAACATTTTTCTAATATTGCCTTAGGTTTTTTGGCACATTTTATAATTATAGTAATAACTAATATGTTAAGTTATAATATGCTATATATTTATAACTGCAGTTATTGAAACACAGTGTGGAATCTCAGAAATTATTCAGGCATTTAATTTTCAATAAACTTAGGAATATTAAGTTTCCTTTCCAGAAAGATTTGAAAAAAATGTGTTTTAAAACATACTTAAAGGATGGCAAAAATGAGAATTTAGGGCAATGAAATGTGTAATTGACTAAGTCAATTGTAGCAAACTCTTTGATTACATTAACATGTACCTGGTTCCAATTTAGACATCTTACCCTTTTTTGAAGATCAATAAGAAATTCTGAAATCCAGTTCCAAATTTTGGTTGCTCTCATATCCTTTAGTGGAAGACATTAATACTCATGTAATATTTTCTTGTTATTCTTTCACTTTCATATTGTCACCACACCAACATGTGAAGCTGTACTGTTTGTTAAGTTTGCCCAGTTACATGTATTCTGTCCTTCCAAAGCATTATGCCTCAGTCCTTAATGAAATACACTTTTCGACAGATAGGAAGTGATACTTCACAACTCTGTGCAAAGCTGGCTCACAGGTGTTGTGTAAGGTAGACTTTGTGAAAGGCTTCCTGCAGTGGTTATAGAGAATGCTTGGCTATACACTAGCACTAATTATAAATAATGATTTTTGACATTGCACATTTGTGGGTCACTAGGCAAGGAGGTCTCCAGCATCTAATTGCTGTCACTTTCTGAAGGGAAGTAAAAAAACAACAGTAAAAGTCTATACTAATCTACTGATGCATACAATTTCTAGTAAATCAGAGAAGCCAGTTCCAAAGACAGATTTCCAAAGATAGGTCTCCTTTTAAAAATTTTTTTAAACACAAAGAAGATGCGATATTTATTTGAAGCTATTCCAGGGATTTCTCAAATATGCTAAAGGTGAATTTGTCTCATAAATGTGTTCTTTGTTTCTTTAAATTGTTTATATAACATCTTTCCACAAATATGTAATAAATGGACCTTCCAAAAATATGTATCAGAACTGATTTCAAAAGTTTAAAGGATTTAATATCTGTCCTTTGGCATATGTGGATATCCAACTAATATACAATCTGAATTATCAGATGCAGTTTGGTACGACCGTCAGTGAGCCCAACCCCACTGATAAGCCATGCACAAAGTGGTCTGTGAGACTTGTCTGAAAATAACATTTCCCTGGTCTCTGATAAACCATTGTATATTTCATTTTAGTTCTATGCCCTTATTTAGTTTGCAATACTTTGAAAGCCTTCAAGAAAGATGAAGGGAATGAGCAGCTTAAACACTCAGTAAAGAAGACATTTTCTTACTACATCCTCCCATCATTTTGCTCCCTCTGTTGTAGCAGTAATTGTGTGACAATGAGTTGCCACGGGACAAGCTAGTAATTTTCATGTCTCATTCAATTTTGTAGCATTTGTGTAATGGTAGTACATTTTAAAAGCTAAATTAGGGTAAGGTGTACATATGTGATCAAATGAATAAAATACATAATGAGAAACTAGGATTGAATCAAGTTATTTTTCATTTGGTGTAAAACAAAAATGGTCCCTGTGGATACAGAGTAAGAAAGTGAGGCTAAATAATGTTTAGGAGTAGGACATTCCAATTTATTTTTTTGAAATAATAAACTGTTTTTAATAAAATGTTCTGTTTCTTAATCTGTAAAATGAAGATTATAATAGTGTCTATATCATTTGGTTGTTGTATTAACTGAGATAAGCCATAGGAAAGATTTTAGCAAAGTCATCAGGATATAATATTATAAAATTAATAACTCTAATTGTTACTGGTTATTATTTTTATAATACTAAATAGCACCAAAAAAAATCATAGTAATATGAGCTAGGCATAATCCCTCAAATAATTTAATATGTAGTTTCCAATATGTAGATGATATACAAGAGCTGTCCAGAAAGTATCCAGACATGTAATATGAAAAATAGAGGCATTTATGGCTGGATTTTTTTCCGGACAGCCCTCATATATACAACACAAAGTTGGAAAGACCTGTGTATATAATATTGCAAAACTAAAATTTTAACTTAGAATGTGTCATGGCTATTTACCTCATACTGTAAATATGTGTGTGTGTGTGTGTGTGTGTGTGTGTGTTTGATATATATATATATATATATATAAATATATGAGGGTTGTCCGGAAAAAATCCAGCCATTGTCAATGTAATGAGAATTGTTACATAGCTGGATACTTTCTGGACAGGCCTCATATATATTTAAATGGGACTTCAATGGTATTTAATATTCTATCATATAGATCTACTATGATTGATTTAAGTCATGTTTTATTATGTCTTTATTAACTAAATAATAGTTTTTGAAAAATAAGTAGAATGTCAGGAAATGCTTACCTATTAAAAGATGTTTGAGGGTAATGGAAAGGATGTAAGAAAATACGTAGTTTTGCAGTTAAGCAAGAATGATAACTGGTTTACTTCCCTTTATTGTAGGGAATGGGGAACTACTGTCATTGATCAAAACAATTTCTTTCAGTAAATAGTGAGACTGTATTTCTTAGCAGGGGCAGATTACAGATAACTGAGCTAACTTAAGAAACAAGAAAGATTCAACTATTAATATTGCAATAATGAACTTTATATCACCTAATCTTTGAATATTAAAAAAATAAACAATTATTATACAACAAGTTGACATGCACTGTAGAATTGTATGCCTGAAACATATGTAATCCTTGCTAACAGATGTCACCCCAATAAGTCTAACAATAAAAATAAATTTAAAAAAATAAAAAATACAAACAAACAAAAAAAAAACAATTTTTTTTCTGACTATGAATAGGTGTAGCATTCCAGCATAATGAGGCTAGCAGAACTTCTCACATTTATAATCATAAAGAAGAAAGAACTTACTTTTTATGAATTAAGAATTAGATAAATATTCATGTGCTATAAAAAAACATGACTACTAATGTAAGTTTGTTACTTACATTTCTCGTCCTAAAATTTAATTAACTTTGTCATCATTATGAACTAGCTTTGAAAATGTGTTTCCAAACTTCAGTAATTCTAATCTGTTGCTGACAGGACATCATGGACACTGTAGATTTATTAAGGACTTTTAAGCATTGCTAGTTGGTTTTGTTAAGAGACACTGTATGTTTTAGGTGTTTCTTGTCTCCTGTCAAATGTCCAAGGCCTCGGAATCATGACCGTTCCAGCAGTCAGGGACCCTGTGTGAATTGAAACTATTAAAATTTCCACACATGGATTACATTTGACTCATTCTACACATGCTACAATTAAGCCCTTGCCTAATCGTGCTTTCCTCTCTATGAATGAAAAACAATTAGAGGGAAAAAATGTGGAAATATTTAAGTGTAAATTTGGTTTAACTGAAGAAATAGACTCAAAGAACTTTGTGTTCTATCACGGGTGTGGGGGAATGCTCATAATTAAATATTAGTTCAACAACTTTTCATGCAAAAACTTTTAATTGAGTGACAGGTGCTGTGGTAGGAGCTGGAACTATAAAGATGTATATGATATGAAATCTGCCTGAAGATTCAAGAAGAAGCACACATTTAAAAACAGAGCAAAACAAAGCAAAACTATAGTATAATGAAGATAAACATAAATGTTAAGTATATTAAAAGATTGGTAACATAAAAAGTATAAATTACTTCTGCCCAAAGGTGATAAAAGGATGCTTCAGAGGTTGTAATGTTTAATCTGAATTTTAAACAATGAAGAAGAATTTAGGTCAATCGAGGACATTCAAAACAGAAGAAACTTATAGAGTGAAAAACTCTAAGTCTGATGTTAATGAGCAAATTATCACGTGATAAAGACAATATAAAGACAGGTGGTAGAGGGGAGTTAGTTCATGAGGAATCTTTAATGCCACACTAGCAAATTGAATTTTGGGTTACTAGGACTCATTGAAGACTTTTTGTAGGAAGTGATTGAATTCTAGTAAAAGAAGAAATTCTGGCTAGGTAGATGAAGGTAGGACCATTTGTTGTCAAGAGGTAAAGTAAAATAAAATATGGAGGCGCTTGCCAAACACAGAACTGATCATTGCCTATCACCAAAGAAAGAATATGCAGCATGAGACTGTCACATTGTTTTGAGGAGCTATTGTGGTGCAAGCAGGCAGTCAGTGACCACATAGGCAGTTACTTTCTGCCTCAAATCCGGGACTGAGCATACAAGTCATGATACTCTGATATTAGCCAAAGCCCCCTTCCACAGTGCAATTCTTAGGCCCATCACAAAGGGACATAGCTGTTCAAGTCTAGGACATTCTTCCATAAAACAATAAAATGTAAAAATGTGTTCAATAACTCACATCCCTCTGAAAATCATTCTTAGATTAAAATTTTAAAATAATTAATTCTAAATACTAATGTATTATCATGGATGCAATGAGAAATTACCAGTATGCAGATATATTTTTTGTATGCACACAAAACAACATACACTTGCCTCCATATAAAAAGATGTGAGGAAGGGAGGGAGGGAAGAAAATTAAGTCAGAGCCATTTACTAGGAACAACTGAGTGGTATCATGTCTGTCCAGTTTTAGAGCATGCCTTTTCAAAATGAGAGAAACGAGTCCCCCTCAGATACATGGTGATGGAAATATAATGCCACACATGGATGATGTATTGTAGAATTGCACACCTGGAACCCATGTAATTTTTACTAATCAATGTTACCCCAATAAATGTGTGTGTGTGTGTGTGAGAGAGAGAGAGAGAGAGAGAGAAGAGAGAGAGAGAGAGAGAGAGAGAGATGAGCTCTGTCAGTGGAGATATTCACACATTTCTAAATAGAGATGTCATTCAATTAAAATCTGTTCTTTAAACCTTATCACAGGAAGATCCACCATTACACTCTGCTAACCAGAGGAGTAAATTATCCCTCAACTCAGCACTCCGTCTCTTCTGTCATGACAATACAATAAACCAGAAAGCCCACAGTGCTTGATATAAATACAATGTGATAATCAACCCGAATCCATAAACTGCTTATGCACGTCAGTTTCATGTCCTCACTGTAGTGTTATATCTGAAATGAGATTGCCAGACACACCCTCACACGTCCTATTGAGGAAAATTGTGAGCCTTCTTATGAATTTAGTGCTACTAGGGACACAAACATACCAGGTTACGTTACATTTGTTTCCTGGTTCTGCTATCCCAGAGGTCCCGATTATTATCAGACACAACCTATCATTCAACTATTCCTTTTGCTTCCCCATGATAGGATTTTTTTCTCAATACTATAATTTACAGACTTCATATCCTTTCCCTTTTAAATCTTTGATTATTTAGAACAGTTTTACAGTGGGAATTTATCTTTCTTTTAAGGATGCTAGGGCCATAGCCATTTCTGTAACTAAGCAAAATTGTTAATAGTTAAAAGTCTACAATGTTCACTACAAATGTCTGATTCTTCTGGGATTTATTTTCTTGTATAGAGACAATAATGGGTGAGACAGAGAAAGTTTTCATTCATGAATGACATCTGGTTTAAACAACAGTGGAGTGACCTTACACATTGTTAAGGAGGTGATAAAGATATGGGAGATAAAGATAACTATTGTTGAATGCAGTCAAGTAATTGTGTGCATAGCTTCTTTAAAGACATAAATCTCAACAGAAAAATTATTTGAAAATATGCTTTTCTGACCTAAATATTTAAATATTCTTTCATACTTTATGGTCACCTAGATTTGGAAACCGTATCCCTTTTTTATCATATGAGATTTTTCATCCAGCTTATAATTTTATATTTATGTATATGATAATAATGCTCGGCAATTTAGTAGAATTTTTCACAATTAAAAATCTGTACTACTGAGAATCTGGGAACAAATAAATGCCTTGCCAACCTGATGGAAATACTGAAAGGTTACTTTTGTATTTCTTTAAGTTGACAGTCATTCATTCATCTAATTCTCCAAAGAAAATGTACTATCATCATATGTGGCATGATTAATTAGCACATTATTTTTTAGTTTCATTGCTGCCCTACAAATCAGATGAAATTAAATCACATATGCATGTATAGTACTGCATACTTATTTACTTATTTTAAGTTAGAGTATCAAGGAGGACAGAGGGCAAAAGATACGTAAGTATATTGGCTAACACATCCAACAAGTATGGTTGTGTGTATGATCTTTCAATAACTGAAATAGGCAAGAGCACAAGAATGTCTCTTCTGCTTTCATTATTCTCATTAGCAAAATTTGGAGGTTTGTTCTAAATAAGAAGTATAATATTAGATTTTGGAAAATTGTAGTTTGCTTTTCCCTCCATCCCCAGTCCTAGCCCCTCAGCACCAGCACCCAAGGATACTGGTGAAACCAATTTCCTGGGTGCTGTTTTTCCCTGAAAAGTCCCAATGAAATGCTTTTGTGTTTGGGTCCTTTTTTATAGTGCTCGCCTTTAAAGCACTCAGGGCATGTGCTCTGCCATTATTTTAGAATGGTAATGCTTTCCCTTTAAATGATGCTTCCCTGGCCCCTCAGCGGCCCCAAAGTCTGTCTGGGATCCTCAATTTGGTGGCTTTTAGCCCCTGATAAATTAGTAATGGGACAGAATGGGAGGCTTTGAGGCTCTTGTGCCCTGTTATTAAATTGTGGTTTGGTGCTAAAATGGATACACCACAGCCTCTGTAATGGCAGGTAAATGTTGGACTAATTGGCCCCGACTTAGTAGAATCTCAGAGCTGCAGGGATCTTCAAATTCCTTAGTTGAGTCATTTTATATTTTCAAGGAATACTAAGACCGGCACAAGAATGTAAAAATGGCAAACAACATAACTTGGACCAACATATTCTGTTTCTTGTGTTATTTCTCTTTGAATAAAATTTTTGATAGCTATTAAAATATTACAGAAAATGAATTTATATTTGGCTACAGGCTTTTGATAAAAGTCTGAGTCTAATAAAAATATTTTAAATAATTTGAGGCAGATTTTAAAAAAATTGGTCATCAGTTTTAAAATCTTTGCTAGGAGTTCCCTGATGGTGTAGTGGCCTAAGGCTTCGTCACTGGCGTGGTCAGTGCTGCGGCCTGGGTTCGATTCCCGGCCAGGGAACTATCCACATACAAAAAAAAAAAAAAAAAAAAAATCTTTACTTATCATAACAGAGCCTGTTTTCCTAGAGGACTCTATTCTTTTCAAAACATGTTCCTATAAGCTTTTCCTATTGAAGCTTGTAACCATATTATATCACTTAACATATTATTAATTCTGTAAGGTAGTTAAGGAAGATAGTATCTCTGATTTACCTAGTTCTTATTGGAGGTTCTTATCTGAACCTCCAATAGCTACTATTTAAACTGTATTTTTTAAAATCACCTTCTACCTCATCTTTTACTTACTACATGTTTGACACCTTCTATCAATCACTAAAAGTGTTTGAAAATAAAAAAAAAAAAAACATTCTTAAACATCTTTGAAGGCCTCGCAAGTTCTAGCACATGGCTTCACAGAAATAGGCCTTCAGTGTGTCTATTTAGTAAATAAACACATGAGTTTTACTTTGACAGATAAGAAAATGTACACATAAAAACATTTTCACCAGGTCACGTAGAAAAGATACGACTAAAATATTGTATTCCATTAATCACTTACTTGTTTAACACTGTACTGTTTGGGCAAGGAGTCAGAATGTCCGTACTGCCAACAGCCCCCTTCCGAGAGGAACAGATTTCTTGCAACCTCCCTGCCCACCCCTGTCTGCACCAACCAGAGCTGATTGGTTGAAAGGATGGGTGGGGCCCCCCACAGAAATTACATGGGACAAAACAGAGGCCGACCTGTGAGTGACTTAGAAGCTGAATGACATGATATACGGAGGGATGAGAGGCTCTAACAGGCGAAATGCCAGCAAAAGTTGTAATGGAGTAGAAACTACGAGAAATCACAGGAACCTGGTTAGGACAGGTATGGAGCACACGTGCAGTAAAAAGTGGGAATGCCACGAGAGACAGTATGCAGACTCAGAGAGAAACAGCGAGTAACCTGAAGCTTTACTTGCATCATTTTTGACAGCTTTACCTTTCTGTTTCCACTACTATCTGCGTGCATCTAAGAAAATGAAGCCGTTTTTCCCTTGAGGTAAATTGAGGCAAATCCTTCTCTTGTAATAACCATAGAAGCCTTATAATGAACTTAGTGAAAGGCTTAGGAATCCATGACCCCTGGTTCAGAAAGGTCAATATGTTTCCACCTTTCCACAATGCCTATTAATTCTCTATCTTACATAATGTTATAGGACTTTTAGTTCAGATAACTAAATATTTGCCACCTATTTATACAAGTGTTATAAAGTATTTTATTTTGGATTCAAATTATGTTACGGCATTTCTCAGGAGTGAAAACAAAATTTCTCTAACAAATAAAATAGAGAAGACAAATGGATTGCATCTAAATAGGAAGTTTCTGAATTCATGAACTGCATTTCGGTGCTGGTTGTTTTCAGACTTGCACTATCTTCAATCTAGCTAACACCTTGACCTGGATGGCCCCCATACTAACAGAAAATGAAGTTTCATTTTAAGAGGATGTATTTGATCTTTGCGAGATTCAGAGGTGGAGTTGGAGAAATGGTGAATTGAGAGAAAGGCCCTGAAAGAATATAGTCCTCAAAAATATATGCAACAACAAAAAATATATATGTTAATTATGGTCCACAGTCACAAAATGTGTGCTAGTTTACTGTCACCTCTAGTTCAGGACCAAGTATACCAATGAAGTTGATTCTTGATTGAGTCTTTGAACCAGCCAGTGGTAATTTAAAATCATGTCCAGAAATGCTTTGATACCGTTTTTGTTAGAAATGGAGCCTCACTCCCCTCCCCTAGCATATGGGGTACACTCAGTGGCTCACTTTTAATGAATAGAATAAAATGGTGGTGTGTGATTGCAGAGAATAGGTCACAGAAGTCATTGCAGCTTTCTGCTTTCTCTCTGATCCCTCACTGTGCCACAAGAGGAGGGCACTCAAGTCACCCTGTGGAGAGATCCACATAGCAAGGAACTAAGGCTTCTTGCTCACACCAGTGAGGGACTGAGGCCTCCTGCCAGTAGCCATGTGAGTGCGCCACCACAGAAGCCCATCCGTCCCAGGTAAGCCTTCAGATGCTAGGTGACAGCTTAAAGGCAACCTGATGAGAGACTCTAAACTAGAATCCCCCCATGAAGCCAGTCCAAATTCCTGACCTATAGAAACTGAGGTAGCACATGTGTGCTGTTTTAAATTGTTAAGTTTAAAGGTATCTATAATACACTGCCCTTACATCCCACAGAAACTGCCAAAGTGAAAGTTACTTCTTGATGTTTCTAACATTCAATTTGTTTTTGATAACCCCACCCCTATCATAATTGCAACATAAAATAGCTTATTCTCTAAATGTACAGTGTGCGTTCTAAATATGTTACGCTTCCTAGGGGTTAAATGAGTTAAATTATTTAACCAACAGAAAATGTACATACTTTTCTTAAAGGAAAAGCAAAATTAACTTTCTTCAAAACTGATTAGTAATGCTAGGAATCCCCAAAGATTCTTCCTCCTCTAACATATTTTTTTAATTTATTTTTAAAATTGCATATTTTTTATTTTTAAATTTTAAAAGAAACCAAATGGAAGAAGAATTTCTTAAATATTTTTATGTCGTTAATTCTGAGAATCTTTTGGGTACCTCTGTATGCTGAATTCTAAATCAATAAATTTGCATATGCTCAAAGTATCTCTGTGTATTTATACACATACCTATGAATACTAAAATGCACATGTTGTTTTTCATTCCATTTTTGTTTTATTTATTTATTGCCATTGTAGATTAATTTGTATCCAAAAGCAGCTGTCTGTGGGTGGTGGGTGAACTCACTACTTATCTCACAGATATATTCTGGTGGTATGAGAGAAGTATTTAGAACGTATGTGTGTGTTATTTTAATGTTTAAGATAGATGTTTAAAATCTAAAAGTCAGATAGTTTTACTCAGTGGTTAGATCAGTGGGCTAGAAGCTAACTGAGCTGACTTACCTCTGAAAAAATTATAAAAATAAAGTAATACATGACGACCATGATTTATTTTTTCTTTAGCTCTGGAACTACAGACTAAATACTTTTAATATTTCTATATACCATGTGAGTCATCTTCTGATACATCGATATTTGTCCTATTGTAGCCTAGTTAGTAGAATGGTTCTGAAACAGTTTAATGAAAGTGAATCAATCACACAGGGAGTATCAACCCAGAGAATCACACCATTTACCCTGGTTCTGGTTATCTGTTGTGTAACAAACCATGCAAAACTTAGTGGCTTAAAACAGCAACTCATGGCAAGGTCAATAATTTGGTAAGTAATTCTTCACCTCCATGTGTCATGCTGGGGTCACTTAGTGGTGTTCAACTTGGCACCATAGAGGGCTGAAAGGCTGGGTTAATCTGGATCCCTTTGCTTCTCCATGTACTTCCAAAATACAGGAGGTCAAAGCTGCCACCTCTCTTAAGGGCTGGCCTGAAATTGGACAGTATCACCTCTGCTATTGTCTTTTGATTGAAATAGTCATAGAACCTTCTAAGACCTGATAGGAAAAGCATCAAAGAATTGGTGGCATTTTTAATCTTCCAACTCTAGAAGGTACACAAAGATACACACTTATATACAAATATGTTTCATTATCACAGATATCTCTAGAGCAGTTGTTCCCTACCTTTTTCCACTTGTGTGCCCTTTTAAAACCCATTTCTATAAATTGCATCTCTTCTTTTTAAAACAGCTGTTTTTAAATACTGACACTTTCGTTCAGTGCCTATCTTTATGTAAAATAGTGGAAATGAGGTAATAAATGAGGATAGAAAAGTTACTACACCAAAAGTATAAACCACAGATTTAATTTTACATTTATAACAGTTAAATATTGATAATGTTGATCAAGTATTTAAACATTAAATAAAAAACTACTTGAAAAGAATCACGATTAAAGACACTGCACTTACTTTTACTCAATCAGTAACTAATCTGATCAAACAGTCTGGCTACAGATGTATTTATATGTTTGGGAAAGTTCTGGAAAGGTCACAAATGGATTGTTCTGAAACTGTGCGTAATGATTTTGGGAGAAGGGTTCATAGCCACACCCTCACCAATCATCATTGGCTAATGTGATCTAATTTTGAGTGTCTCCATTAACAGTGATTCAAACTTAACATTTATTGTTCCATAGCTAACGTTTGCATTTTTTTAGCTTTACTTGTTTTTTTGCCATTACTGATTATTTTGGGCATACCCCTGAATGGCCCAGCATTTACCCCTGGGGTACATGTACCAGTTCTTGGGAACTGATACTCTTGAAGTAAACTAACTTATTCATAATCTATATTTCAAATGAAATTTGCTATAAAAGATAAGACAGTGTAAATATGACAAAGAAATCAAAACAAAACAAAAACAACATCAGTTATACCACAGCACATCATCTTGCTTCAGTATTAATGTATTTAATGTCAGAGGTGATTATTACTATTAAGGCTGTTGATTAGAAAACTATCATTTTAAACCATGAGGCTGTCTTAAAATGAACAGTATTGTTGATTTAGTTAAATCAGTGGATATTCCTTTGTCTATCAAAAAGCAACTGAACCATTTAAATAATCAGAGAGTAAAAAGGTATAAGGATATAAATTGATACAGTGAAACATCATTTTATTTTGAGCCTTGTTGGATAAATAATTATAGATGTATTTTGGTACATTCATATTTAGAATCTCAATAGAAATATTAGAAGGTCAAACACACAGAAGCCTTTTTACCTGTAGCAGCAAAATGACATCATCTGTAGTCTTTATAGCTACCAACATTTTTCAAAGACAGCAATTTATGGATGCTCTTCTAAGAATTAGTCGATATATTAGCTTTCTTTAAAATATACAGCTGCAGCAGCAAGCCACATATATTTTATTTGGCCTTGCTAATTTTCTCTGAGTTCTAGGAGCTATGGATTTTTGAGATATTTGGCTGAAACTCAAAAGGAAAAATCATTTTAAAAAATAGAAAAGCATTTCATTCTTTAAAAATGCTAAAAATATATAACGCAAAATGTCATAGTTTGGCTGTAATAGCAAAATTCTTAGAATCAATCAGTCAAAAATAACTGTGTTATTTAGGCGCAATTTGAAGGCATACAAACTAAAAACAGTATTTTAAAACCTTTTATAAGAGTTTGATGGCTTCTTTATACACTGATAGCTATTTGCCTTGTAAAAATAACAATTGATGAGCACAGAGAATAGGCCACCATAGAAAAGGTTGCCTTTTATGTAGTACTAACATGTACTCAATAGCATTTACCTATTTAGTCTGAGCCAAGAGCAAGAGGGTACTTCAACAACAACCCAAACTTCCCTATTTTATCACTATTCCTGTTATATAATCCCCCCTACAATAACAAAGCAAGCAGCAAACTTAAACTCACATAAATACCACAAAGTGGGACAGGGTTCTTTGTATATTTACTTTGCCAGAATGAAAATGATTTTTTAGGGGGGAAAGTAGAAAAGTACTTGGCCCAATCATGCATTCATTTATTTATTCAGAGTATATTTATAAAGAGCCTACTGTGTGCCAGGCACTAGTCTCCACCTGGATGATAGAGAAACATGGACATAGTTCTTGCCTTTAATATACAGAGAATCTGAGGGAGAGATAGACATAAACCCACAGGTACGCTGTAGTTTGAAAAACACAGTTACTAGGTAATGATGGGACAGCGTGAGATTAGAGGCAGACCATCTCAGTCTTGGAAAAGTGGGGAGAGACTTTTCCAAAAGAAGTGTGAGGAGGACATTTGGGAATTAGCTTAGCCAAGAAAGGATGTGGAAGGCACAATTGAAAGGGCTATGAAAATGTCAAGAGAATAGGAGAAAAATGTGTTTGTTGGAGCAATTAGCACAATGTGGGGAGGGTAGCAGAGGAGTGTGGAAATTTAAGTGGTAAAATGAATAACATCTGAACTGACACTACCAAGTTAAAAAGAAATGCAAGTGAAAGGAAAGCATTCCAAAAGTAGACAAACATTCCTAAAGCCAAAAAGTATATGCTAACCTTTAGACCCAGAGAGGTAAACATGAATGAGATCATAAAACCCCCTGTATGAAAATAAAAACAAATTACTCAGTGCTTAATAGAGTAGCTTTGATTTCCTTTTTTAATCTGACCTGATCAGATTTGGTTTTGGAATGATCTCTGACTTGGAAAAAATGGATTGGAGATGGGACTATCAGGAGACTGTTGCCAAAATCTGAGTATAGGGTAGAAAACTGAAAAAAGGAGACTTTCTAGTTTTCACTAACAGTCTCCTCAAAGTCCTTGCAGATTCTGATGAGTCTCTATCACAATGCCACATAGTTTTGGTTTGGTCAGAGCAAAACCCTCCCTCTGGTGAAGTTTTTCCATTTTCGTTACTTATTGCTGTATGAAAAACCATTCGAAATTGTAGTGGCTTAAAAACAACGACTGTTTTCTTCTCATGATTCTGTGCATTTACTGAGGTCAGCCTACCAGTTTTCTGCTCCTGGTGATGTTAGCTGGGGCTGTGGTCACTCAGGTGCGCAAATGGACTGACACATGCAAGATGGCTCAGTCGCCCGCTGCATCTGTGCTGAGGCGTTCGGACAGCTTGGCTTCTCGTTCTATGTAGTCTCAAACTGACTCTCCACGTGGCCTCTCTAAAGCTCACTCCAGAAGAATAGCCATATTTCTTATGTGGTGACTCAGGGTTCCCAAAAGTACAAAAATAATAGCTACTTGGCTTTCTTAAGATTTAGATTCTGTTCATTGATGATCTCTACTACTTATAAGAGTTGAGCCTGTACTCTGAGTGACCCCCTTAATTATGATAAGGACTTAGAAACATCCGTCTCTTTGGGAATTCCTACCTGGCAAATAACCAAAGCATTTCTAGATATTGTCACAGTGAGGTCCTTCAAGGCAAAGGTTTTCATTGATCTTTAGATTTATTTAATAAAAAAAAAAACCAAGGCCAACCTGAGAGCATGAAGTATGGCTATTTCAGAGATTTCTGATAAATTGCATGAGAACTAAAATATCAGACATTTTATGCTTTCCTCCTTCACCTGTAAGTAGGATATATCACACTGTGAAAAATATAAATAATCATAGTAATACTACTTGCTTTTGGAGGGTTGCAAACTCACAGTTCACTCAGGTGTGTAGAAAACATTTAGTTTATTTTATCAATAATTAATGGAGTCTAATTTACTACCATCTGCTGCATAGCAGGAAAGCAAAACAAAGTGTAGTCTTATCTATTTCAAAACATGCTTGTTCTGACAGTTAATGTATCTCTTTATATAATGATCAGTCAATCTAAAGTAAAATGTACAGCTTCTCAGTGTTCTTAGTCAGCTGTCCCCCTCCTCACATTCCTTCCAACATGTCATCTTGATGTGCGATGGGAGGGGTATGACCTCAGGCGTCTTATGATAGCAAGGGAAATTTTGACTTGTTGAATAAAGCGTCTTCTGGCTCCTTTGGTTCCCAGGGAAGTAACGTTTATTAACATCATTGCTGCTTGCCTGTTTGGTATTGTAAGCTGTAGTCTGATTTAGTTTAATATGGTCTCACTGATAGGAGCTCCTTTGACCAGAACTCCAAGGCTGTCATCTCACATCCACTGCCTATCTGCTTGTCTTGCCTTTATCCACTCCAACTGTCCTTCTCAAGAGTCACAATAGTGAAGGACCCTGCCTCTGAGCCTAGAAGTCTTCCAAGCCAATCTGCCAGGGACAGTGAGTACATGTGCATTGCATCCAAGCTGCAAGGTAGAAGAGATCTGAAAAATGTAAATTCTTTCTGCCCAGCACCATCATACTATTGGGCTTCCTTTGCTAGGCTGAAAGTTCAACTGCTGTATTATTATCTGGGGAATCTATCCATCTCCAGAGGGCTCCCTCTGCCCTCTCCATACCTCCAGGTTCTTACTTAGTCATCACACAACCCAGGATTGATTCAAGGTCTTCTGTGATGTATAGAGTGTATTTCTTTAAACATAATATTATGCTCATAGTTTGTTCTCATCTTGTTTAATTAGGAAGCTTTACATGGAAGAATTTATTTTTCCTTTGTGTTCTCAAGGACATTTAATGCCCATTGTTTTTCAGAAGAAAATATAGAATGCAAGCTTTTGGAATACTACGTGTCTAGTTGATAAAAGAACCAGGCTGACATGCAATAATATTGAATATTAGGACATACATTTATGAAATACCACCAGATCATTGTATTTCTTTTAAAACATCCAAAATTATATTCTCTATTTTATTTATAAGAATAAAATATTTTTATGTAACATATGTTTTATTTTTTCCTAAACCCATTTTAAGGAAGAGGATCTTGCTCAGTCTTATTTTATATTTGTTTATATGTAAACACATATTAAATTTATACTGTATTTATTTAATATTAATATGATGTTTATTTTTATTATTATAAGTTGATATGCTACTTTATTATTTAAATTAGCATACCAACTTAATCCCTGAAAAGACAAACATATCAACTCAACTCTAGATTTTTGTGAATAGATGTGTTGCAAACTTTTTGTCCCTCATCCTTCACCATAGGGTATACGATATCTAAAGTTTACAAAGGGAGAATATTATATTTGCCATGAAATGATTCATGCCAACACTTAAGTATTTCTGCATAAAAATGTGGAGGAATTATCTGTACATTATTAAAAGTGTTGCTTAAAGAGTGACAAATCCAGCCTAAGCACCTGTTGTTTTATTGCTATGATACCAAAACATTTATATTTGACGTTCTTGTTTGTTTATTTGTTTTACTGAAAAATAAATTTGTTGAAATGACAAAATTTTTCCATTATAATATTTGTCTAAATTATTTTGGCATTAGGCAACCCAGCATGTTAAAGAAGACAGTGAAAACAGTTGCCTGCACAATTTAAAGCAGTTAAAACACAGTTAAGATCATCTAGCAATTGGCCAGTTCACTTAGTTAATTTTCTTGTAGCCTGCCTGTAAATACAGCCATTCTGTAGATGCTTTACTTGGTTCATTTGATTAAGTAAGCTAATGAATAAGGTCCCAGGCCTATTTTTTTTCTTGACTTTTTGAATGCATTAAATATGTAATTGACAATAGTACCCTTTTTACTATGTAGACAAAATCTTAATGAGCAATAAATTATCTCTTTTTGTGAGCTAAAAGCAAGTTTTAATCATAACCTCAACTGAGTTAAATGTTAACATTTTAGTTAGTAGTAAGTTTCACTGAAAATGAAATGTTACTGTAATTCCATGGTATTAAGTGGCCACACTTAGGCCAAAGAGTTGCTAAAATGAACTTAAAAGGGCCTAGTTGCCTGACCTTTAATAAACTGGCATCTCACTCTTAATTATATTGGTTGAACATTCCTAATCTAACTGATGTAATAAGAAATGAATGCTAGAAAAACTGCCTTATTTAATTTGTTGTAATAATGCCTATTGTTTTAATGATGAAAAATGTCTAAAGATTCTTATAAAATCTTGAACATCATGAAAACAAAGCCTCATCTAATTTATGTTGCTGGATGATCACCAACAAGGTTTAATTTTAAACTTGCTCACACAAAATAGTAACTGGAAAGCAATTTGTTTTACTATTTTTGTAGTAAAATTATGATGGTAAACTGTTCACCTGGGACAATCCAAATTCCTATCATAAACATAATGCTGCTTAGGAGGAGTACTAATGATATACTTTATGAATTTTAATTTCTGTTTGGAAGTCAGCAAGTGTGCATTCTATAAATGAAAACCATCTGTTGGCACCTTCTAAAAGACTACATCTCAGTCCATCCCAACATGAATTATTTATTTTGATGAATTTCTTTCCTAAGAAAATTCAAGGTGTGTGTGTGTGTGTGTGTGTGTGTGTGTGTATGCATGCATGTGTTTTAATCGGATTTTAATCTGCAATAAAATTTCAAAGTC
The DNA here is from genome assembly GCA_004026885.1 of Lyroderma lyra. Lineage (NCBI taxonomy): Eukaryota > Metazoa > Chordata > Mammalia > Chiroptera > Megadermatidae > Lyroderma > Lyroderma lyra. Next base: position 775,743 of record PVJL010000014.1, read on the forward strand.
AGGACATGCGTAATTGCAAATCTAAAAGATAAAAGTGCTCAGCATTTAAAATTTATTTGTTGTACATAGCAAGTTGCCTATAAAATTAAGAAGCACCACTTAACTTTAGATCAAAAGTGAAAAAAATAGGAAACATGGTGAAAATTTTCTGTAATTTTAATGTTTTAATGACTTTATGAGAAATTCCGATTATTTACCAAAAAGAGAAACCTACGGCTATCCACTGACAGTCTCCTGTGCTCTATAATGATAAGACAACTGCAATTAAAATGAACATTTGAAATATATTCACTTCACTAGGTAAACATTTACTGTATTTTGAACAAATGAAAAAAAAATCTCATTGAGGTTAATTTAGCACACCTTGTTATACTGCCAGTATTGCATTTTAAAAATGTTTTCTTGTTGGTAAACATATAAGATGGCTCTTATATATCAAAGATTACTGCACATAGTTGAACTTTTCTTTTTTGAGTTTGTCTTTAACTTTGTCTTTCTATGAAAAATTTCATTATGTAGGACAGAAACCGTCAATGCATATTAGTGAATCTGTACACTACACTCAATAGAAAAGAGATAAGTGTTCAAGTGATTTTTATTGAGCCATGTTCAACAAGAAATTGTGTAGAGTTAAATACATTGTGCTATATGATAGTTGCTTCAAACCTGTTTAACACATTTCATAGACTAATACATTAGATCTGTACATTACAGAATGGAGCAGGACTTAAACCAGGCTTGAAGAATCAAAATATTCTTGGTTGAAAATAAATGTCTCCCAATAGTAATTTAACAGCAAAAGAATTTCCTGCAGCAAATTGTATTTTTTTAGAGGAGCGGGCCCTATTAGAGGCAACACATTTAACCTAGAATGACAAATGCTTTTTAAATTCCTTTCTATGGTCATTATTCCATTTTGTAACATGGGCAAATTAAATCAACTGTGAGAGGTCTGTTCCTCTTTGCACCAAACAGCAAGTTCTTGCTTTACGTAGACTTGATTGTGCTTATGGGTATTTCCGTAACACTTGTTGCCATTGGAGAACTACAGCTGCAACGGCAATGGCTGGCTTATTCCCTCCCATTCCTTTCACCCTCTAGCACCTTTGAACTGAAAAAATGTTTGTGGATTATGCAGGGAAGCTACAGAGTAAAGTAAGAGAGAATGTCCTGTATTTCACCCTAATTTTAGCTGTCTATAAATTTTGTCTGTAGTCTTTCAAAATGTTTCTTTAGTTAGTCTTCTAGGCATCAAATCCAAAACATAATTAATTCAGGATATTTATTGAGTCTTGACTGTGTAAAAGAATTTTTAATACATCAACAAAATGTACATTCCATTTATTATCCAAATTACCTCCCCTGAGCACAATTCTCCCCACCCCAAACACACACAAAGCCTTCCTATTCTGGGTTCCCAATAAAAATTAAGGGCAATCCAATATACTGAGCTAATGGTATCACAGAATCCTATTGGCTTACAAAAAAAGAATGTTGTGAACAGGATTTATAGTAAAACTTTTCACAGTTAGAAGAACTTGGTTTGTTTGTTTGTTTGTTGCTGCTATGTATGTCACTTTGTCTCATCAGTCCTTGGGCTCATTTTTTTTTAAATCCTACTCAGTGACTCTTCCAATACTATTATTATGTACTGACATCATTTAAAGTCTGATTGCTAAATTGATTTTAAAAATCATATCCATGCTTTGTTAAAAATGGAAATAATGAGTGCACTTAGGGTTCCGATAACTTAAAGCCTAGACCCAAAATCAGTTATTCTCATTATTTAATGAGAAGGGACAGTAGAGAAATCAGGGAGAAGTTAACTTGTTTCTGGTCCCAGTTCACCTTTTACTCACTTTTCTAATAATATTTTGCAGGATGCTACTGCTTACCTCTCCATTGTTCCTTCAGTGCATTTTTGTATCTGTCTACTCCTTCTCTGTCTTCACTATGAATATTCTAATAAAACGATTATGCTCTCCCAAACAACTACTGCAATAACCTCCAATTTGTTTTCTAACGTCCAGTCTGGCCACATTCCATCCACTATCATTGCAAAAGCTTGAGTCATCTTTTAAAACACATACTGCAAATCATTTTATAAAATAAAAAAGATTACACTTCAAATATCCACACATTTGGAAAATTTAAAACATCAAAATTTAATTAAGAATATACTACAAGGCAATTAAATATAAAATAATATAAATTAAGAATGTCAGCTTAGGTGGTATTTAATGGGAAAATATATAGCTATAATATAAGTAACAGGGAAGAAGAAAGATTGAAAATTAATGAAGTAAAAAATCAACTTACAAAATTAGAAAAATTGTAGAATTTTAAAAAATAAATAAAATGCAAAAGAAAATAATATAAAAAGGTAAGAGTAAAATTTATTTAATAGAAAATAAAGTTTCAGTAGCTGAGCAAATCAAACTGGTTTTTTGAAAATCTAATAAAATGGACTAAAGTTTGCTAAGATTTAAAAATAATGATCAGTAAGGACCGAGGATAATCATAGAGAACGTTATGATAAAGAGATGGAAATAAGAGAATTTCTGGAATATAGAGTTGTTCTGCAAGCCTCCAAAATGTAGAGTACAAAGGCTGAAATATATGTGCATCACATCTCACACTTAATGAAAACTCGGTTACCTTTGTTTAAACATGACCACATGGTCAAATCTTAAATGCAGTTTACAGATAAGTAAATGGCTGGTGAAGAAGTGTAGAAAAGAAAGTGCAAATAACTGTACTAAAAGCTTAGATATGAAAGGAAGTGAGTGGGGGGAAGCCGGGAGGACAGGCAAAAATGAGGAAAGGCTTTTTCACAAACTGCAGTGAAGGAATCAGAGAGGTAGGTTCTGGAGCTAGGAGTAGGTGCCCATAGTATTATTTTGTCAGTGAAAGTCTTAGGCATGGGCATTATGTTAGCCTCTTTTTTTCTCTTGTCGTTGCAATAGCATATAGGTCTCCAAGTAACCTCTAGATAGGCTTCCTGTTTTAGAGGTCTCTGAAAATAGTTCAAGAGGTCTTTATACATTTTCTTTCTTTCCCCTTAATTAGGGGCCAGGGGAAATGCTTTGAGTTGAGTGAAATGTCTTTAATTGAATTCTGTGCCTTGGTCTTTATCATCATAAAAGCACACACGCATTGACTCTGCTGATTGCATTATGTGTGGTAGCAATAGGAGGGTGATTAATATTTATAATATTTTAATCATTAAAACACCTCTAAATAAATTATTTTATTTTTTCCAAGGCTTTAATATGGGAATGTTTTCATTTTTGTTGCAACATTTACATCTGTCTTTCGATAAGACTTTTCAAGTTTGTTGATTGCAAATAATATTTGGCTAGGCAATGGGGAACAGTTTTAAGAGAAGACTAATTTAATCGGGTTGATACCACACTTGGACTTCATCACATTGACCTCCACATCTGTCTTTTCTTTCATAACCCTCTTTCCTGCTATAACTCATTCTTTACATTAAAAAATCTGTTAAGTTTTTATGTTAAGTTAATATAATGAATTAAATGTGCACCTTCCTTTAGCCTCTATTGACTGCCCTGCCAAATAGAAGAGAAAAGCCCCATTGTGTACACTTCTCAGTGCTAAAGAACATTGTTTACTCCTGGGAAATCATCAGCATTTCTGAATACCCATGGTAGGAAGAATTCTTCAGGAGGTTTTAGGAAAGGATTTGAAATGGGGGTCAAAAAAAGGGGAAAAACTCACTTGGGTTCTATTTTTGATTTCTTATTTACATTTAGGATAAACTTGATAGCATGCTGTTGTGTTTGCCCTAGGGGGAAAAACACAGGGAAACAAAGAAAGAAACACAATTTTGACCATGTAGGAAAAAAGTTTTAAAATATCTAGAAGTGGCTTAAAATAATAATAACTTAAATAAATAAAGTACTCAGAGAAGGAGGGAGCAGGGAAGAGAGAGCAAGCCCTCATGCAAACACAGGGAGGAGCACACGAATGTAGAAGAGGCTTCTTGAGAAGAACCTGAAATCTATTTGGGATTCAGCATCGTAGTATAAGACAGGCGTCATGATTTTAACTCAAAACTTGGTTCTGTCCTTATTAGTTCCGTATCATCAGAAAAGTTACTCATTTCCTCTGTATTTTGGATTTGGTACCTAGATGTTGATGTTAAACTTCTCCTTTTCCTCCCAGCATCCTTTCTACTTCTCCAAGAGTTGACATTAATGCATGTTATTGTCTCTAAACAGCTTGATGTTGGGGAAGGGTTTATTGGTTACATTGAATAAACCATAAAGAACTCAGGAACTTTTTATCCATAATTCTCATGAGGATAGCAGCCACACTTTGTTTTCTAAGTATAACATAACTTTTAAAAAAAATGTGATCCTGTTAAATTGCTCATAGCTGATAGAGGACAAGCATTAGTCCTTAAGCCAAAAGCAAATATCTGTATACTGTGAACTTGAGAGACCAGTGGGCCAGGGAAGCAGCCTAACGCAGGATCCTGCCCAACAGAGGCATCCACTTCAGAAGGTGACTAATTTACTCAAGTGGCTCTTTTCTCTTACAGAGTTTGCAAGAGAGGGAGGAAGGAGGAGGAGAGGCCTGAGAGAAGTCGAGTCATGAGTCTGGTAGAGTCAGTTGCATCCACTGAGGAAATGCATACTTCTGAGAGAAGAACAGGGGAGGGGAGAGTCATGTAAATTTTCAACTCCAAGCAGGAAAAGATTTTATTGACAGTGTTTAAAAATTTCATCCTCTCCACAGTATTCAAAATCATAATCCCATGAGAGGGAAAAAATTGGTTGCCAGAGAGCCTTCAGCCATAAAAACAATAACGATGGAGAAATAGGGAGCAGTAGGTTGTTCAATGGCTCATAATTAATTATTATAAGAGTAGGTGGTAATAAGGGCCCTCAGGGAAATGCTAGGGAATTCAGTGCTCATAGCCTGCGGCCAGAGTGCTAGAGACTCAGAGGAGGAAACAGACCCAAAACTCCAGGGCCTGATCTCTGAACCACATTTTTTGAAGTTACTTCCAGTTACTTAGCCAAACTAACAATAATAATACATAGAACTAGATTTTTCAAAAACTCCTGGGTATATTCTGTGCAGTTATAATTTGCTATACAGTTTTTAAGTGAATCATATGTCATTTTTAGCATGGAGATAGGTGTAGTGTTTTCAACACAATGTGGCAGGCAGGGTTTGGCACACTGGTTAAGAATGGCTGCAGAAGCTAGCTTATCTACTTTTGAGTTCTTACCAACTGTGTGATATTAGGCAAGGTACTTAACATTTCTGTTCCTCAGTCCCCTCATCTATAAAATAGGAATAATTTTTAAATGCATAATGTAATGTTATTGTCAAGATTAGATGTGAAGTATTTAGAGCAGCATCTGACATATAATCACCACACAATAAATATGAGCATTATATTAGATTCAATATTTTGTAATATTCTGATGTAAGAAAAACATTCAAGCAGTATGACATAAAGATCCCTGAACTGATTGAAGCCTTCATGAACATTGCAGACAAATCAGCTAAGAATTGTTCCTTAAGGAGATTTATTTCTTTCTGTATAGAAAGCCAATTTATAACTAGAATATTAGTTCTTATTTACAGAGATATAATTGTCAAATAAATCTAGCCAGTATATTTTATTCATGAAGATATGTTAAATGGAGGGCGAAATTGTTATCATTTTTGTTGGTAAACTTGTCCCTTAGTTAAAATAGCCTGGGACACTCTTTCCTGTGATACAATTAGTCTTGCTATCAAAACCACAGTGTTTGAATGTTAGAGGCCACTTGGAAGGTTCCTCACCTCTTGGCCAGCACCTACGTCTAGGATTTCCCTTTGTCTATGCTTACCTGGGTTACTCAACTCTCTTTTTAAGTTTGTGGGGTAATGAAACATGTCACATTCTACAGTTCTGCTTACTCAATGCCAGTGCATTTTCTTCCTTACTTGACATTACCCCCAAGTAATAGTAAGTGGAGTTTGGGGATTTAGCAAACTCTTCAATGGGATATTTACTATAGCAGATAGCCATTTTTTTTATTATTATTATTCCTAGATGTTATCATGGTGGGTGACAGAGTGAGTGAGAGAGAGAGAGAGAGAGAGAGAGTGTGTGTGTGTGTGTGTGTGTATGTGTATTGCCCTACTACAAATAAATCTGAAGACTAAATTAGTTTCAAATATGGGGAGACTGTTCTATGACATCTCCATGAATCTCATTCCTCCTTCCATTAAAAAACTACTCCATACATGTCCCTCTCTCAAAAAGTGAAAGCGATGAGAATTGTGAAGCAGTTAAGAATTGTAAAGTAATAAGAATGACTGGTACTTAGTGAAATTGTGCTAAAAGAAAGTACATAGATAATGAATTTTAGAAGACTTAACAAGAATAAGAGTGATAGGTAAATTTTTACTCCCCTCTCCTCTAACCTTTTAACATGCTTATTATTCAAGGTCTGGGTCATGTTCTACTTCCTCTTTATGTGTTCCCCAAACTTTCTCATTTTCCTAGAAGTCACTTCACTTTTATTTTATATGGTGATAAGCACCTGAAAAGTAGATTGATCATCTCTCTCTCTCTTTCTCTCTCAACACACACACACACACACGTGTGCAGTCTCCTAAAATATCTTATGCATATAGAAGGAAAATACCAATAATAGAAATTTAGATTAAGCAGTCTTTACTCCTTCATTTAATAAAGTTAGAAAATTTAACAATATCAAATAGCAAAGAGGACAGAAATCAGTTATCATGAATCCCAGTTTAGTTTCAGTTTATGAATATGACTATAAAAATAAAAAGGACAAGCTGAGGGTCATTTTGAAGGAAGAATTGACAATACTGTAGACTAATTTGAGGAAAAGGCTATAATCAAAAGTGATTATTTCCACTTTATTGGTAGAATAATGGTAATATTAAGAGGGGAGGTTTTTATCAGACGAGGCATGCTAAATAGTTCAACTTGAATATTTTATCTCCAAATAAAGTATTTGAAAAGCAGTGTGCTTCTATATGCGAATGCTTCAAAAGAGCTTCCTTGAAATACTTATTTTGGAAACAATAATGCCATTCCAGGATCTAAAAGTGTGGTTTCTCTGTTCCAGATAGTGCCTTCGGTGGATGAAATGTTGGTGATTTCACCTTATGAACATGACTGTTAAAAACAGAAATCAGGGTATTTGAATTAGTTATTTGATATTAAAGCTAATATATTAACATTAGCATCTATCCAGTTCTAGGACTTTTAAAGGGCCTCTGTATTGCTGTATTGCTGATTCTCACCACCAGCTTTCATCACATACTCATCTTTGATTTGCCTGGCCCTTGACGGAACCAGAAGTTCAGTTCCATTCAAACCAGCAACAAGCTTCCAGACTCGGGAGTCACAGTTGCATAAAATTTTGAATGTCAGGGTTCCCTGGTGGTGTAGTGGCTAAGCCTTCAGCGCTCTCAAGGCCATGGCCTGGGTTCAATTCCCAGCCAAGGAACTACAAAAAAAAAAAAAAAAGTTTGAGGAAATAATCCCTTTAAAAAAAAAAACTTTAAGTGTCAATTTTGTTTCCTACACGTTAGTAGGCATTGGGCATAGTTTTTGGCAACATTATTTATATAAGCTCCGAGCAATAAGCAAATCTCCCTTTACCTTAAGTCCTTCCTTTAACACTTTTTTATTTTCCTGTCTTTCTTTTTGTCTAAGAAAAGGTAAATCATCCAAAAGCTTCATACATTTGCTTATGAACTTTCTCATTTATTTACATCAAAAGTCTAGAACTGCTTTAAAAAAGATTATTTTATTACTGTAATTCTCTTCCGCTTTCATACCCTACTCTTTCAATCTCCAATCTTCATGCTGTCACCTCTGTTAAGAAATGTGCATATACTTCCTATTTGCACGAAGTCCCAATTGTTAGCAGTATCTCAGCAACAAACAGAAAGTTTCATATACTTAAAAAAAAACTCCCATATATTTCTATGTAGTTCTTGTATATTTACTGCAGCTGACAGCTCTATTGAATTTAGAAGCACTAACATCATCTTCAGTTATTATTATTGACTTGGAAGTTATGAAGGATATAGTTGAATTTAAGAACTATGACCCTTCCTCTGAGGTCACCAATTAAAGTTTATGACTTACCTTATGAAACGCTGGAGTCAAAAAAAAGGACAGAATAACTTTTTCTCCCTTCAGGTTGTAATATAATTTATGAACAACCGTCAGGATTTGCTCAAAGCATTTCCACAATGTAAGATATTGCTTTGAAAGGCCTGGGTGGCATTACTTGGATGAATCCTGACCTAGATTCCTAAGAGAAGCAGGCCTCCTGGCTCTCTGCTCCCTCTCAGACAAACAGTAATCTGATTCTCAAGCACGGAAAGCTGTCACGATTTGTGACCTTTCCTGTGAGTGATATGAACCAAGCCCAAGTAGAGACAGAATTACCTCTTATCTTGTGGAAAGTCATTCTTGAGGTCACTTTCAGGACCATGTGAGGACAGGTGCCCTACTGCTTCTTTGCCCTGTTAGGCCTTCCTGTTTGGCTGATTTATCCATCCTAGCATACGCCCTGTTCCAATAATTCAAAGAGAACTCATCGTGCACTGAATGAGATCAAGACTGGTAGCTACCAGAGACGGGTTACTGGGAAGGAAAATTATGTCAGCCTGCAGGCAGGTCAGGAGCTGATGGCATCAAATGAAATCAGCTTAGGTTTTTGCATTCATTGGTCACCATCTGCCTAAAAATATGCACCAGAAATTGTTGATTTGCTCCACGTTAGCCTTGTTATATAGATGTGTTAAAATACGTAAATTACTCAGGTCAGTAACCTAATACAATTTTTCCTATTATCCCAATTAGTTATTTTATAGTTATTGCTTCTAAAAATAACTATTGCAAGTAATTTTCTTTATATTGTATCATTTGTTAATTTGCAGTAATTTTGTAATGCTTGTAAAATTGTTTATTTATTTATAATATTTTCCTCTGTTCTTTGCTTATTATATCTCTAATGTTCTCCTCCTTTCTGTTTTTATGTCTACATAAATGTTCTCATAATACAATTATACATTTCCTGGCGTTTGGGCAAATCACTTTTGCTCATGCATTTTACTTTGTTTTCCTACTTTCAGGTAAAAGCCAACCAGTTAAAACAAAACATTTTCAAATTTAATTACACCTTTAAAAGACTTTTAATTTGCAGTATTTCTTGTTAAGTGTATGTAAGTTGCTTAAAAATCCGCTCATATCATAAGGACAGTTTTAGGCCATGTGGAAGTGCTATAGGGTATTACTTACATCATTTTTCCTAAGGTGTATGAGTTGGGTTTTGACACATAACATTCACATATTTAATTTTAACATATTAGGATTTTTTTAAGACCCTTCTTCTCATGGAAGTAGTCCTCAGAATTTTGGTAACATTTATAGAATTATGGATCACCATAGACAAAAATCTTAAGGTAAAAATCCTAGGTAGAAGAAATTGTATGTACGACTAAGTGAAAATCAGGCTACTGGTTATATTAATATTTATATTTTATATTTTATATTGTTTTTATAATATATTTATATTTTATACTGATAGTTATTAATAGTATAATTTTTAACAATAATAATATTGAGCATTTACTTCACTTGATGCTCATTTAGAAGAAGAAAACTCCATACATTTAATTAATTCTCTGAAAGACTAAATCTAAATCAGGCCAGTTAAGTCACTTGGGGCCATTTCCTGTAGGTGCTTGAGTTTCTAACTACTAGTAGGCACTTATGGCTAACAGTCAAAACAGAGAACAAAGGTCACATAGACATTTAAGACTATATCTAAGATGATAACTATTTGAAAGAGATGGTAAGAGATGGTAACCTTCCCCAAAAGGTTAATGAAATGATTAACATAGAGATTCTGCAAACTCAGTAAGACACACATACAGAAAATTTCAGTGACCTCTGTGGGGTTTATTGAATGTGTTGTGTTTTGTTTTGTTAACAGCACCTTCTGTTAATCCTGCTAAACCCTAACCATTTACTGAAGATGTCACTTAGCTTATTAAAAGTTAATTGCTTCATGATTGAAAGACAACAGTGGAAAACAAGGTGTCAGCAGAGAGACAGCTTCCTCTAGTTGCATGCTTTTACTGTCTTGGTATCTATAAGGAAATAGGAGATCCAAATGGCAGACGCAAAGCCCTTTCACAAAGGATCTTTTTTTGGGAAGGGGACAAAAGGTAAGGGGGCACTTTCTGACATTTCCGGTTGAAATTGAAAGGGGGAGGTAGCTTATTTTTCCTTGTGAATCATTCATTGCCACAGTGACACTCATGATGATCAGGAAGCAGGAACATAGATTTCTTAGGAGAATCCTGGGTGTCATGGACCAAAATATAATAATTTTGCCCTTTATTACTTAATGACAGCTTAACCACTCCAAAGATAATAACTTTTAAAATAACTAAGCAATTATTTAAACGTTGGCACTTCTTGGTTATTTGGGGCAAAATTCTAATTCTGTGATGTTTTCACAAGTATTTCATACTTACCAAATAAAATTTCTTTTAAATAGAACCTAGGTTTTGGAGGATTGCTTTGTTGTTCTTTCATAACGATGGGATATAGGATGTTAAAATAATTTAATAAGGAGATTAAGTAATAAAATCTCTTTAGAAGAAAAGTGTTTTCTAGTTAATGGCAGAATATTGACAATATATGGTTGCTGAGGGATGATGTAGGACGTAGTTGTATGTAGACCTATGCTGTGTTTGCTTTACTTCCTCACTTTTTTCTATCCATTTGTATTTTAAGCAAAACATACATGGTTACTCATAAGGTGACAGGATAAAATTATTTTTAAATGATATGTACATGTCAACATTTGACCCAAAATGTGTTCCTGTAGGGTTTATAAATGGTAGTATGATAAAATACAAATATTTTTATAAATTTATCTTTAAACTCCAACCCCATATTAATCTCCTATACCAACTAATCTTCAATCCCAGAATAATTAGGTCAGCTGGAGGGATGGTAGCATAACCAGTGACCCTAACTCAGCATTATTTTGGACGTCATAACCTAATTCATAGGCTCAAGTAGAAGTCTTTGGCATTTAATAAAATAATTAGTACTTCTTTAAACCTGAGAAGTCCTTTAGGCTTCTAAAACTATGCAATATTTTTCATCATTCATGTAAAAATCTTTGCCCTAGTCAGAACCAGTTGTGCATGTCATTTTTAACAATTTAAACTCAACCAAGCCTAGATAGCTACATACAAGGACTTTATCATTATTTTCACTGTTTCATGTATTTTGCTTATCAAAATTTAAGGAACTTTATATTTTCATGATTAATGGACCTTACATTTGTAGAAATGAGATTGTAGTTCCCTTATAATGTTTCATGTCTTTAGTAGTTATAAAGATATTGACCAAATTAACAAGTGTCTAAATAAGGATAATAGTGATTATTCTTGATCTACACCTCATCTCATATAAATACATAAAGATATCATGAAGAAACAAGTATAAGTATATTCTAAATACATAAAATTTATACAGATATCTTGCTTCTGATTCTTTGAATTGGTTTTATGTATCTTCAATTTGTTTGCTGAAAATAACTTAAAAATTACACTTTGGGCCCAACCTAGCATATTGAATCAGATACTTAAGAAATAATATAGTTGGAGGCAAGCAAATTAATCATCCAGAATTGAAAATTTTATTCTGGGGTGAATGAAAGAACTTCAGGGAATTCATGAACCTTCTGGTATATATAGAAGGCAAAATGTTTGTGTCATGTGGTAATGGTAGTGTCTTATTGGATTTGGAGACACAAAAATGATTTAACATCACACTCAGGACTATGCTTACATAATCTAAGATTGCCAAATTATATTTTACCTCTTAGGCCCACAAGAAGTCTGTGAGGATTCTTCTGGCCCAAACCAGGCTGAATGGGTGTTGGGTAAATACAGATTCTAATCTAGGCTTCAAGATTCATTGACCTTTTGACCTTAGCACATCATTTAACATAGCTACTCTTCTTTTTTCATTCTTAAAATTGTGATGCTAATTACCTAGAAAGATCATAGGACATAATGAATGAGTAAACACATAATAAAATTATGAAGTGCTATATAAATGTAAGAAATTACTGTGACTGCATTGCTTGAGATTTTGGTATTAAAATGTACAGTCTACAGAAAATTGCACAAGGCAGTCTGCCATGTGAAGATCAAACAGTAGTGAGCTGTTTTAGAAAACACTTTCTAAATTCCATTTTCTCCAGTTTTCAAGTTTATCATACCTATGAGCTTTAAACTTTGCTGAATACATTTTAACATTTAAAAAAACTTTTTGAAATCAGCAATAATGTTTTTAGTGCTATAAAAACATGATGTTCCAACTGCACTTTTTCATAAGCTTTGTACCCTTTTCTTGGTTTTATGGCCAAAACAACCCATTGGGAAAAAAAAAAGAAAGATGTAGAAAAGATATGAAAGGAAGTAACGACTGCGGAGCAGTTATTCTATAGATGAATAATAAACAAGTATATAAACAGATGCAAGCCTAACACAAATGCAAAATGAATGAGAGGAAACAAACAGCAAAAGCAGTTACAAAGTTAGTCATTGGGAGTGGGCATTCATCTATCTCCCTTGGAAGATACAGAATCCCTCTTCAGTGTAACACAATCATTGCTTTATGTCTGTCTCCTTTTGACAAGTAAAAAAAAAGAAAAGAAATTTTAAAAAATTAAGAGCTTAGACAAAGCATGCTAGCTTTCATAGACTACATTCCTGTGATACTTCGAGAAGCATCTGAAAATTAATTATCATGTATACATGCATATAATATGTAGTATATCAAGTAATATTTTCTTCAAATAGTGCCCAACTGCTACTTTGATGTGTGTTCTTACTAGGTATTACCTGTCTTGGTTAACTGAATTTGCCTATTCTATATTTAATTGTTCATAAATCTGTATAATTCTGATGTTATTCTGAGTAATAATAGATATACTATTTGTAATTTATTGAATGCCTATGGTGTGCACTTAGTGTAGATTTTTTTTTCATCTTCTATAAGATATTTGACTGGTTTAATGGCTCAAGAGTTGTTAAAGTTTTCATGCCTGAATTTAGACTATACCTATTTTCATAAGATTTTCCAGCTTTACAATAAAAGGTAAATGTAATATCATTTCAAATCTGCAAAGTAAAAATAAAAAAATCAAAATGAAAGGTAAAAATAGTAGAATTGAGAAGGAGAAATTCTGTGAACTCTCACCATGATGCCATTAATCCAATTCCCTAAAATTCTGGGTTATATTATTGTGAAGTTAATTGAATGACTTTGTACAGCTACCCACAGGTGTGGGTACATCATCCTCATCTTCCTGTATCTCGGTAGGATCTGGCACATGGAGACAGTGGTCTAATCTGGTATAAATAGTAGTAGTGTTGGCACAGGTTTTGTGGCTCACTGGGTCTTCCTGGACAGTAGCCATGATGCCAAGAATGTTTCAACCTGCCAGCCTAATGGACTAGGAAGCTTGAGGAGAACTCACCACTGTCCAGCCATCCAACATAGATATTATTGCCCAAAACTTTCCTGCATAAAGTTTCACTGCCACTGCTCTGCTCCCCATAGAAGATAAAAACTTTAATCTTTGTCCTGTGCTATTTTGAGAGTGATTATTTGCTGTAAGCAATGTTGGCTTACATTCTTATTCAATCAGAAAATATACTCCAAGAAAGGTTATTGTAGTTGAGCCCAAAATTTAGCCCTGGGATTCCTGGAACTTAAGGCAAAAATAACAGCTTTCACTGATTCTTATTTTTGATAAAAGGAAGGTCATGGGTTCAAGAGAAACTTTCTTTCACCAGCCAATCTCAGAGAAATATTTATTGCATGGTTGTATATAGAAAGAATACCAACCAATTAAATAGATATATCAAAAATGTGTTAACATGAAAATTACTTTGTTGGCTTTCAGTGACATATATAGTAATAAAAGTGCCTTTTATAATTATAAACTCTTCTAGGTACCACAGAGTTCTTAAGTATGCTTTGTATCAAATCAATCTTAAATAAATAGCATTCATTGCAATGATTATCCAGAAAAATATATACATATAAGGAAAAATCCTTGTTCTTTATATCATCTTAAACAGGTGAACTTAAATGATAAAATCTAATCTTTTTTGCCAAGTTAATGATGCTTTTTGATAGCCTCTTCCATATTTGATGTGGCACATGTAAATCGCCTTGTTGATTCCTCCACAGAAACAATTTTGTTGCTATCAGATCTGTTTCTTATTCTTACCAAAATGTCTTGAGTAAATTGCATAAATGCTCTATGAATAAAATTCAAATGTTATTAAAATTATCTTGAATAATTGTGAAATATTAGGAAATATGAAGTATATGTTATTTACACTTGCTGAAGACAATATATTCTCAGATTAGTGGCTATTTTAGTGACTATACAAGCACATGAATGGACTGAACGTACTACAGTAAAGAATAAATGCCTCATTTATTTCATTTTCATACTGGTCACTTAAAAGGGACAGGGAAGATAATACATAAACCAGAAAGTAATAAAAAAAAAAAGGAATAGATGAAGAAAGAAAGGAAAGGAGGGAAAGAGAAAGGGAGGAGGAAAACCTGAATCAAATGAATATACCATTTATAATAATGTTTTTTGTTTCAGTAGGGTCAATTTCAACTTTACTTTGATAATTATACATAAGTAATATGTACATATACTGTCTAAGTATTTACATGTATACACATATATATGTTTAACAGAGTAACAGGTTATGATGAGTGATTAATGTAGAAAAAATAGTAGGTAAATGTAATGCTGGACTACAGGATGTTACCTGTGACTTTAAAATAAATCTTATTTACTAGAAGAAAATAAACAGAAAACATCTCAGAAGTATGTTTCTCGGACTCTAACCTGATTAATAGGTTTAGTACTCTAGGATGATTTATGGGTCTTCTACCACACTGCCAAAAATTGACGAAAATGGAGAGTAAACATTACATTAAGACTTCAGAAAGGAAAAAAGAAAAAAGACCAGGAGTAAGAAAAGGCGGGGACTTAATACTAAATTCTGAAAGTGTTTAAAGTTCTACATGCTTACTTTCACTACATTTTGTTTCTATTTAATTTTAATTTTGGGGAGATTTGAACAATTTATTAGTATCACTGGTGTAAGAGCTGAATTACCTTGAGTGTTGTGTTATCTGTAGTTAAGCCTTTTGTTGACTATCTCATAAAAGATAAATTAAGAATGAAGTTATTTCTTTCTTACATATAATTTATACTTATGAAAAGTTTGTTTTGACAGAAAATTTTAGGAACTTTATTGTGTTTCTTTCAACTGAAATTTGCCACCACATGTAAAATTATTTGACTAAAATTACAGGACTGTGTTACATATATTGGCTTTATAAAATGTGATTTTTCAATTTGATTTTTATTGAAAACTCAAAATTGTCCTTTGATCAAAACATGTCTCTTTTTTTTTATCTTGTTCAGTGTCATTATGACAAGTTATAAATTCTGGAAGAAATTATTATTGAAGGGTGTCTCTGGTTTCTCTCAGCTTTGCTAGTATTTCTCTAATTATTTTTGGCAGAAATAATAATTTCTTTCTTTTTCCTTAATTGAATACTCTCTTCATTTTCCTAGGAAAATTGCTCTGCCTTCTCTGGTGATTTGGGACATGATATGCTGCTTTTTCTGTTGATAGTTACTTGGTTAAGTTTAAACAATTACAATTTATTGTAAATAATACAAAGTATTATTGGTTCTTTCAAGTAATATTTATAATTTTAAAAGTCTGTAACTGCAAAATACAGGTTCCGGCAGAAGTAACACCCGACCCTGTTCGTGACTGTTTTTCACGAGATGGACAGGAATTTGAACATTTCACCTAAAATGTCACCTAAAGTGTGCTTGAATGCTTGAGTGTCATACTGTTATGTTACAGAATGACATGCTTACGGTTTTGTAATAAAAGGTTTGGTATAGATTACCAGCTCATAAAATGGGGGCATTCTTTGTGCTGGACCCTGTATAAACATCACTTTAAATTCTATCTTTAAATCAGGATTAAAAT
Organism: Lyroderma lyra; assembly: GCA_004026885.1. Lineage (NCBI taxonomy): Eukaryota > Metazoa > Chordata > Mammalia > Chiroptera > Megadermatidae > Lyroderma > Lyroderma lyra. The sequence goes on from PVJL010000014.1 coordinate 791,907, forward strand.
ACATGTATTGCAGTAATTTTTGATAAAACATCAAACAAGGGAATAAGCTAATTTTTTTATTTATTTCATTTTAAAGTTCAGTCTGAATTAGTAGTATCATAAATAGTGTATGTGTGTTGTATGCAGTTTGTGACCATATTTGTGTGTACATGCAAGAGGTGACCTTTCCAGAAATGTGGTTTGCTATATATTCATGTCATTTATATTGACACAAAACTTTAAGCATTATGTAACAGCCAAATTAGCTATATTTATATATTATCTTTTAAGACTGCAAGCTAAATTAGATATTTAGAGAATTTGAAGCATAGTTAGATAAAGAAAATTAGTTGGCATTTTCAAATATGCTTGCTTAACTGTTCAGTTGTACTTCACATCATGTTTTCCGATTACACTTTTAGCAATTATCATATATAATATGCAGCATTGATAAAAACTTATTTATAAAATTACATAAGCCACTAATTTCCCCAAGAATAATGACCAAATATTGTCAACTTTACTGATCTGATGAAACCTATTTAAAATTGATATCCACTCCTGTATCTTGAAATAGGGTCCTGTTTCTGAAGCTCTTCTCTGTTGTACAGAATGACAGTTTAATTTTTTAATATCAAATTCTTCTTCCCGTTCCAAGCAAAACAGATGGTTAAGATAATTATAATAGAAATGGCATACTGAGCAAACTGGGGAGAGACCATTCCATTCTTTTATCGTTCCTTTCTCTTTCTAAACGAAGTGGATAAAGATGTGGGACAATGAACAAAATATGCAAGTCAACAAAGTGAATTCTACACGTGACTGTGGAGATGACCTGTGTGCTGCAGATCAAGTCACTTGACTTCTGTGAGCCTCAGTTTTTTCTTCTGCAAAATCAAAAGAAAGGGCTGGTTCACTTTGGTGGCCTTCCAGTGCTGAGGTAGAACCTCACCAGTCACCTGGGAATGGCTTCCTGGAAAAGAGAAGTCAGCTAGAGTGAGAGCAGAGAGGGTTCCTTCAAAATCAAACCCAAGTTACTTTTTTGTTGACCAAAAGGATTTTTATGCAAACAGCATTTCAGATGAGTTTAAAACAGCAGAAATGAATCTGAAATGCTTAACGTATGCGTTTTCAGCACTTTCTAGCAATTATGACAATTTAGGTGGTTATGTAAATTACACAATTCTTGTAAAATGACATAATTATGAAATGTTGGGGCAGAAACAGAAAAGGATTACTCTGCTTTAAAGTGAATACTGCAAGGATATAAGATTTGTAATACACCCCCTTCATCACCTTTTCTAAATCCCTTGGTATGTTACTGTTGCCAATGGAAAAGTAGCAATAGGAAGTAATTTTTCAAAGGCATACATTTGGAAAAAACTGGATAGGATGGTGAAATTCAATGAGTATATTTTGAACTGATTTTTATTGTTGGAATTCAAATTATTAAATCTATGTTTGTTTGAAGAGTCCATTCTCATGAAACTGTTTTCAAAATTACTGTCTTTATTCTTAGCAATTTACTATTTGCTACTTGGAGCACCTATAACACTGGAAAAAAATATTTGTGGTTAAGTATTTCAGTAAACATTTTATAGTTCATGTTTTCCAAAGGAAGAATATTTTTATTAGGGAGATATTTCTGAGGTAGGGTCAAGTAGTTTAAGAACCATAAAAATACATATGTGTATTTGCAAATTTTAGCAACCACACTTGGAAAATAGCATTATGAAATTTATTTTTCTTTCAAACCTCTAGTCTTATCCTTCATTCTCCAGTTAGTAATGATAGGGTGTGTGTAACTGTTTTTCTGAGAGGAAATAGAGGCTCTTTTTTTCTTTAATATTTCTGTAGTGTGTTCATTTTTCTCCACATTGGACAGTTTCATCCCAAGGAGAGACAGAAGGACAAACCAATAGACAGTCTGGTAACAAAGGTTGTTGCTTGCTCTTGCACAGCATATCAGGAAGATACCATGCCTTTCAGACATTTTGGGTTTCTTGTGTTCAAACCCAAAATGCTTGCACTTCTCAGCCTAAGGTTCACAATTAAAATCACCCTTTCCTATCTTTTGCTCAACTGAGTTAAATTGTAATGTGGGGAGGGACAAACAAAGCTTTATTTCCAGCTCTTTCTTTCTTTTTTCTGAGGGGTTGGAATGGGAAGGGCAGGGAGAGAGGTGGGAGAGGTGGTCTCTCCATCTGCCTGTGGATGGAGCCCACTCAAGCTTCCTATACTCTGGTTCCCAATTCTTGACATTTAGTTCTTAATTATATAGATTTTTCCCCCTCTGAAACTACCTGACCTCCCCTTTCACCTCCACATAGCTTGAACTTAATATTCTTACATAATGATCATCATCTTTAAGTGATTTATAGAGGTGCATAGAATATTCATTTCAATGGATATAAATGCATTCGTACTTTATTACCTTCAGGATTCAGTCACAGTACCTCTGTGAGAATTGTGATTGCTGAGCAGTGGGGACCTCTGATGGGGTCAGATTTTTGTCTAATCACACCCTCTCACAGTTGCTAAGGAAAGAAAAGGAGCAAATAAGAGCCTTAACACACTGAGTTTGCCACTCAGAGTACAGAAAACTGAGGCCTGGGGCTCAAAGGAACATCAAAAAGAAAATTCTGGAATGCAATCAATGGGAAAGAAGAGAAGTTATGGGCATGAATTTTTGCTTTATAAAATAGCAACTATGAACATCCTCTCTTGGCTAAGATAGTGAAATACAAAGAAAAAGAAAGAGACTTCTACACTCCTTTTCACTCAGTCACTTCAGATAGCCCCACTTGTCATTGGCTAGCCAGACTAGGGTGGAGAATTGTCTGAAAGAATCATTTCCCCACTACTTCCTTTCTATGTTCCTTTTCTTTTTTCTTTGCCTGTACATAGCTGACGGCAAGCCTTTTTATACATAGGCTTGCATTGTCTTGAGGTCTTCATGTGTTTCCCTCTCTCCCAATTCTAGCCAAGATACCTCAAGAAATCACTATTCCTTTTTGCAGCCATAAAGGGGAAATATCAAGCGTGGATAATAAGCTTGAGTGGTCTTTGTGTAGCCAGAACAAAATGCTGTTTTATAGCGGCCAGCAGATTCTTCCTATGGCTCTGGATATAGTCTAGATCTTAAAATTGTTGGATCTTGGAAATTGACACCTTAAGGCTTGTAAGGAATTTTTGGTTATAAAGTGGAGCAGGGAATTTGTCCTGAAAACAGTCAGACCCATTCTTCTGGGAGGTGTCACATTAGTAAACAAATTTTAGTCTTGCAGATGCCTTGTACTGGCTTTGCGATAAACCTTGAACTCCTAAAATAATCAAACAATTTATAGTAAATATTGTTTTCTAATTAGTAATATAGTTTATATTCTTTCTTAGCAGGGCTAAGCCCTTATAGAAGTTAATTTTTTGCTTTCCAAATTAGGAGTTTGAATGGGGCCCGTCAGTATGTACTACATGCCAGGTAGGGTGAGATTGAAAAACATGGATTTAGAGAAGCAGCATCTGGTCTACCTTAAAGATGCTCTTGCCTTTGTCTCCAGGGTCTGGATCACTCTATACGATGGGATGCGAATTTCCTCCTCAAGAAAATGGATGATCACACTGCCAGTAATCCCAAGTTCAAGTAAAAATCAGTCAACCCTGTGTTCCTAATGGGAATTATTTTCTTTTCCTTTTTCTCTCTAAAAATTTCTTTGGACTTTGAAGGGAAGGGATTTCGGCCCCTGCAACACCAAAGCATTGAAGGATCGGGAATGAAGGGGGTCAATAGATAGGAGTTCCTGGGAAGGCAACGCTGATGAATTCTAGAGGAGGGTCTATCGCATATCCACTTTAGCCTATTACTTTTTTTTTGTTTACTTCCCTTCTCTTAAATCTTTATTTAATGTTGTCATATGTGAAAGGAGAATTAAAGGGGAGGCAAGAGGATGCAGACGGAGTATGGTAATCTAAAGAAGTGGTCCTGAGCTTGTTGGCGTGGACGAGTGGAAAAATCTGGCTTAGAGGAGATAAGCCCTTGGCAGATCTGTACCATGAAAGCATCCCTAGGAATTCTCAGAGGTCCTAACAGGAGATGTCGGTCAAACTCATCATCTCTCCAACCCATAGGTTGGGCGTAGGCTAAATTGAACACCATGAGGCGACCTTGATAACCTGGGGATATTTGAATAATATTGTTGATAAACTCTCAACACCATATTTTCCTTAGAAATGTCAAAATTAGACATCAACTAGACTTTTCTGTTTTCTCTTCGATAATCATAAACATGATTGTCCCTAATCAGCAGTACCATATAGTGAACCTTCAGGCAGTGTGAGGGAATATAACCCAGTAATTAGTTTTAAACAGTGCTTTCTCTGGATAGCAGAAAATTACTTTCCATTCAAACCAAGAGATACACATATGTGGGAGGACAGTTAATTTCATGAATTCATTCTAGAAAAACTGCTACATACCTCATTGCTGAATATCACTACGGTCACCTTTGAAGGACATCCCTTGGGGAGCTATGCACTGATGCCAGCTCCTAGTCCACACTTCAAAGCAGTTTTGGAACTGTTTTTCTGGAATGACCATCAGAGCTGTCTCATACCCAAAATCTGACAATTAAGTTCATGAACTTGCCACTACGCGCCTATGTTGGCAGCACTGTGCAAACAGTTCAGTAAGGTACGATGAGAGCTCTGATGACTGTTCTAGAAAAAGAGTTCCAAAATGGCTTTGAAGGGTGGACTAGGTGCTGGCATCAGTGTATAGCTTCCCAAGGGGAGTACTTCAAAGGTGACTGCAGTGATATTTAGCAATGAGGTGTGTAGCACTTTTTCTAAGATGAGTTCATGAAATTAATTATCTAAATCCATATACACACAACGTGCATGCGCGCGCGCACACGCACACACACACGCACACACACAGTGGAAAAGAAATAGTACATCAAGAATGAAGCTTCCAAGAACTCCTTTCATACTTTCTGCACCAACTATCTCTCACCAGGAAGTTGTTTGATTTTTTTGGTCAAAAAATAAAATTTCATTACACTGAATCCTATGTGCAAACTGTATTTACTTTAGAATTGTCATTTATTACATATAAACTTTTTTCTATTCAATTTATGTGTTATTTTCTAATAGTGAAAATTGTTATCTTGGTTTAGAATGAAATACATCATAATTTATTCCACTACATTAAGATTTCAAAATAATTTAACAACTTTTTACTTCGAGGCAGAATTCTCAGGAGTGAATAACAGTTTGAAGAAAAGCTAGAAGCAATTTGTAGTTATTGATAAAGTAGTATTTCCTAAAAATTAACCCAAATAATCTTTTCTTTGATGGCTTATTTTCTTACATTTCTATTATGGTGTAAATTTTTATGGAGTAAAAGAAATTAATATATTTATAGCCTTATTTATTCTTATATATGTATATTTTAATAATGAAAATTTTACAAACAAAATAATGAAAAATGATTAAAATTGAAGAACATCTTGAATAAATAAATAATTAAGTCTGTTTATTTTTCTATAAAAGGTAATTAAATTTATTCGGGGTAATATAAAATGTGTTTTGCTCCGGTTTTGTGAGGCATATAGTACAAACTTAGACTTTTACACATAACTTGGTTTTCTCCTTGTAGGGATCAGACTGGATAATCTCTATGGTTTCTTTCAAATGTTCACTATTATGCTAAAAATATATTTGTGTGTGTGTGTATGTATGTGTGTACAATAAAATTATATACACATATATAAAATTGTAGTACCACCTGATCACTTTCTTAATGAAATTTATGTGGTCAAATTTACTGTAAGTAATCAGTTCCCAAGTGGTGGTACACATACCCCCTGGAGTACATAGTGGGCCATTCAGGGCTACATGAAAAATAATCAGTAATGGTGAAAAAAACAAACAAAGTAAAAAGGTGCAAAACGTTAGTTATGGAACAATAAATGTTATGTGTGAATCACTGTTAATGGAGACACTTCAAAATCAGATCACATTAGCGCATGATGATTGGTGAGGGTGTGACTTTGAACCCGTCCCCCAAGCCACTCTTCTACCAATCATTACGCCCAGTTTCAGAACAATCCATTTGCACCCTGTCTAGAACCTTCCTAAGCATAAATAAATCCATAGCTGGATGGTTTGATCAGTTTAGTTATTGACTGAGTAAAAGTAAGTGCATTGTGTGTAATCATGATTCTTTTCAAGTAGTTTTTTAATTTAATGTTTAACATAGTTTCAGTCATTGTTTTCAGTGATTTTTAAGTGTGTCAGTTATGGATCAGAGGTTGAAAACAGGAATGGTTAAAAAAAACAAAACTTCTGAACATGTCTATGAAAAAAAAACAAAACTTGATGTGGATTGTAACTCTGTCCACAGCTATGAATACACCGACATCAGGAGATAGTAAAATGGAGTGTGCCTTAGATACTACACTAAAGACAAAGAAATCCTCTGAAGAATATATTAAATATGGGTTTTTATTTGTAGGGGATGATGACTATTCTAAGCCTTTGTGAGTTGTGTGTGGGGGCACATGATGCAACAGTTCCATGAAACCCTCTATTCATGAGACATTTAGAAAGTAACATCGTATGTATAAAAACAAAGAAATACATTATTTTTGGTGCTTAGAAAAGCATCCAACTGCTACTCCATACATGATGTCAGGAAAGAAAGACAAGAGAATGCAGTTGAGGCTTCATACCATATTGCTTATTGTGCAGCCAAATGTGGTAAAAACCACACAGAAGCTGAAGATTTAATTTCTCCTTGTATTAAGGGTACCATTTTTTATATGTTTAGGGAAAAACATGTCTGCAAAATCAATACTACCTCTTTTTCAAACAATACAGTATCTCAGTGAATTCAGGAAATGTCTGATGATGTTGAAGCTGTGATAGTAGATAGAATTAGAAAAAGTAAATTCTTTTCCATTCAGGTCTATGAAAGTGTAGATGTTGCTGATTTATCTATAAATACTTTGCTCATCCTAATGAGGTACTTGATACGAAATGAAATTGAGGTAAACATGTTTTTTTGTTACCCCCTGAGAGAGTATACCACAGACAAAGATATTTTTAATGCAGTCAATGCTTATTTCATGAAAAGGATATTAGTCAAATTGTTGTGGTGTATGCACTGATGGAGGCAAGCCTATGTCAGGTTGTTTTTTAGGCCCATGTGGCCAAATTAAAGAAGTAGCTCCCCATGTACCATCGAGCCTCTGATGCATTCATGCATCCAAGCCTCTTCCTAGTGAACTGAAAGATGTTCTTGATGTGGCTGTCAACATTGTACATTTTATTAAGTCACAATTATGAAACTCCAGATTGTTTAAAGCACTGTGTGAAGAAATGAACAGCATTCACAGCACCTTCTATCATGCTATCACAGCACAAGCTATCCTGTGGCTAAGTACTTACATGGATATTTAAATTCAGACGTGAAGTCCAGGTATTTTTTGAAGACCATTGTTTCTCACTTGCTCTAAAGTTTTAGGACAGCGATTGGCTTCAAAGTCTTGCATATTTATCAGATATTTTTCTAAATATAAATTCAACTTGGAACTTCAAAACAGCTCAATCACTATATTCAAAGGAACTGACAAAATTGAGTCAATGATTAAAAAACTGGACTTTTGGAAAGCGTGTATTGAAAGAGGTCAGCCTGAAGTTTTTAAAACTCTGCACAACTTAATATCTGAGAATGACTTGCACCTATCCCGAAATGTGAAGGAGAATATTGTAAGTCACTTGGAAGGTCTTAAAAGTGTCCTTTTATAAGTACTTCCCTCAACATGGAAAAGAAAACAGCTGGATGCAGGTCTCTTCAATGAATCATTCTTCAAAGAAGCTAAACAATCAATTAATGAAAAAGTGCAGTAAATCAAACTTTCAACCAATTCTTCTGTAAGTTCTGATTTTAAAAGAAAATACTACCTTCTGGGTAGGTGTCAGTGACGAATATGAACAAATCAGTGAGAAGGCATTCAAATACCTCTTGGCATTTACTAACACTGAACTAGTGGAGAGAGCTTTTTCCTCTTAGACCTTCATAATAAATAAGAACTGCAACAAGCTTAATGCAAGTCTGGATTTAAGACTCTATCTTGCATCTTTTAAGCCTGATTTCAAGAAACGAAGTGCATTGCATCAAAGCAAGCTCAACAGTATCACTAACAATGTTTCAATCAGCTAGTGATCTACATAACAATTATCACAGACTTTTCAAATAACACAAATATTATTATTAATAATAAGTTAAAAGTTTGTTAAATACTTGGTCATTATCAACATTTAACTGTTACAAATATTGTAAAATTAATATTGTTTTGTATTTTTAGTGTAGTAATTTTTCTTTCCTAACTTATTACCCCCTTTCTACTATTTTACATTAAGATAGACACTGAATCAAAGTGTCAGTATTTAAAACAACTGTTTCAAAACAAGGGGTACAATTTATCAAAATGGGTTTTAAAGAGGTACATACACAAGTGGAAAAAGGTTGGGAACCACTGCTGTGAGTAATTCTAAATGCTTTTCTTTTTAATTTATTGTCATCATCCATAGGAAATGTTTTAAAACACACACACACACACACACACACACACACACACACACACACACAAAGAGGAAGAAAAACTGTTGCCAGATGGTTTTAAGCTTTAGTTCTCTTTGATGGTTATAGTGTTTTAATACAGAAAATAAGGTTTTTAAAAATGTTTAAGATATTACATATGATGACAGATGTTTAGTGCTTATTTATCCCTAAAAACTTATTGTTCTTTCTTATGATTCTTCTTATTGCCACCAACGGCAAAAATTATCTGCCAATTTCACATTTGCTCATATCCACTTTTATGGTCAAAGCCAGTTTGCTTTTTGTGTCACTGGATGCTCATCGTCATGGTACACCCAGTGTAGTATTATACTGTGTGTGTGTGTCTGTGTGTCTGTGTGTGTCGTATATGCACATGTGTGTTTGCATAACCCTATAAATGTTTTCAGACTACTCATACTAAATTTAGTGACTTTTGAAATCAGTGTCTTTGTTTTTAAAAGAACAATAATGAGGTAAAACTCCCTATCACAACAGACAGGCTTCTTGAGGATGGTTGCAATATTAAAACAACAGTGAGTGCATTTTCTGCATTGATTAGAGTAAGTTGCAATGAGAAGTGGCCTTTGTGCTCGGGTATGTCCAGCAACAACTTAATCTGTCCTTCAGGGTTGTCAGCCTCTATTTCCTTCAAATTGGAAATAATTAGTAGTATGTATTGCAGGTGTTTCTATCCTGTTGTCCACAAGGCTCACAGGCATCACTTGGAAAACAACATAAAAATAAATTACAAGGAACTCTGTCACTGGAATTAGTGAGCCACAGAAGTGAATGACATGATAACCTTTGTCTTCAAAGGCAGAAATTCTCTATGATGCTGAAATTGAGTTCTCTGAACCCAAATAAAAATTATGGTTAGACCACTTTGTATAATAGCTAGTTCAGCATAACAATGGCTTAATAAATGCTTAATTGATCATAGTACTGGCAGACACAACCCAACAACAACCAATGACCTTTGCTAAATTATTTTATTTCATATTTTCCAGTGCTATACATAATCACCCAGAATTCTGAAGGCAGATGTGATCTTATATTTAAGAGACTAGATCAAGCTTTAATAGAACTTCATGTTTCAAGTTTCTTACTATTTTTGCTGCTGTTTTCTGTTTTAATGAAATGATGGATGAATGTGACATTGCTATATGTGAAATGTATATATAGCTATATGCCCATGTTTCATGCTTTTAGTATTTGCATGTTTTTCTTTTTCATATAGTCTCACATAAAGGATTAGACCAATAAACAAGATCACTGATTTTCTTTCTCTTCTATGCCTCCTTGTTTCTCTCCTTCCATTTTATATAATTTTATTGAAGTAGAACCCAATGAGCCTTAGTTATTCTGTAGTAGAAATGGAAATTTAGTTATTCTTATTTCCTGGTAATTTACCTTTGAGAATCTTTTTTGGTTGCACTTATGGTACATTCTTTTTATTTGCATTGTCTAGTTTTGTTTGGCTATTTGCTCATAGATTTCTCTAGTAGCTTGCACATTTGGAAAATGTTTTGAAACTCAAACACTTAGCCTCTGTGATTGTTTCAGTAAAGATTTAAGAAAAGACAACTTTCCAAGTATGAATTTAGTTTCAATGTCCAGTGTGGTGTGCATGGAGATAGAGTAACTATATAAATCTCAGACCCTCTAAACTGAGTTTTTTTTGGACACAAGTTCATCCAGATAATGAAAAAAACACAGTAAGGTCCATAGTGGAATGGACCAAGATTTCGGTAACCTGTAATCTTACCTTGGACTTCTCCCAAATAGCTATAGGCCAATAGAGATGATACATAACCTTTTAGACTTCAGCTTAAGATAAAGAATCTTTAAAATGAAAAACATTTAATCACATGACCTATTAGTCACTGTCTTTAAGTTTATGATACTAAGTTAATATTAAAAACAGCAGAAACTCCTCATTTAAAAAGATAATCATATATATTGATTCCAATATCATATTATATTTTCACATGTGATTCATTTCATACAGTATAAATAAAACAACTTATACTGAATATTAATAAATATTTGCTAATGAGCTGAAAAAATTTGTCCAACATAGACTTGATGAACTGCATAATTTAATTTTACATGTGTATGTATCATAATTATGAAAACATTTCCTTTATTATTTGCTCCATGTAGTCTCAATTTAAAATTTTTCTTCAAGGAATAGTCATGAGGCTAAAATTTAAAGGAAAAATTGCAGAATGCCAATTAAAATAGTGAATGTATTATTGCTTTAATTTTAAAAATAAATACTAAAAATTATCTTCTCTCTATTTCAGTTTGGTTATAATTCATATTACAAATGTAAATAATGTACATGCCTTTAAAAAGTCTTAAAGTCAGAAATAGAGAAAATATCTATTTTGCTTACAGATAATCTTCTTCACATGCACATACCAGATGGTGTTTCATATCAGGTCAGAAATAATGAAGGGATCTGGCTTTAAATCTAAGAATTTGGGGGGAAATGAGTAACTAGGGATTACATATTTGTAATAGCATTTTTCTCTGAAATTCCACTATTTATAATAATTTTGATATGCTTCTGTCTGTGTGTGGGGATTTATTTTTATGTATTTCATTTCTACTATACCGTGTTGGGATTTTGAAACTTTATTTATGATGTGATCAGACATTTTCTCAATCCTTAGAACCCTATAGCCAAGTAAATAATTTGATCTTCAGATATTTCAAACTGAAACTTGGTAACTAGTCTAGAACTAATAAAATCAACAGAGGGAAAAATAATTAAAAATTATATTAAGTATGAAGAAGAGTAATATTTTTCTAAATTATTTTTAAGAAACTAATTATAAGATGAAATGGCTTGAATTCTTCTGCTAAAATAAAAGAGAAATAAATTCCCTTCATATAAAAATAGCACACTTCATATGCATAAACCTGACTGACTTTAGAGAATAAATTCAGTCCTTTGTACTGTAAAAAAAAAGCAAAAAATTGTACTCTTACTTAATCCACTTATTTTATTATTGTCTTTATTTATATTCATCTCTTTTAAATTATATGATGGCCTATGACATTAGCTAGACTGATCCAAACTAATTCACCACAGTGTTCTACTGGTAACTTTCTTTTTAATGTCGACATACAGTAATTGTTTGGCAGTATGGTCTTGACTGCATCCAACTTAAAAAATATAGAGTACAGACTTTTAAGTAATACGTGTGGCTGGATTATGTAAATCCAACCCCCAACTCCCAGCCAAGAAAAGAAAAAAAAGTCTAAGTTTTACTTTCCACAGAGTTCTGTGGCCTAAATCCCTAGTGAAATAGTAAAAATTGTTTTAAAAAATTTTAAGTCTCTAGATATAGTTCTAAGATAGGTAGACATGGATCATATAATATATAAATTAAGAAATATTTGAGAAAATCTGCTAATCCTACTGTGTCCTCCCCCATTAATTGAACACTCAGTTCTTAAAGTGAGGGTTTACTCAGAGAGAAGCATGTTATATATTTTTACACCTAGCTCCAGAGGAGTAGCTCAGAAAGTTTGCAATTAGAGCAAACAAACAAACAAAAAGACTGTAAACTTAAAGGCTTCATATCTCTACTCATAGGAACCGGTGTCTCTGCCCTAGAATGTAGAGAAGTTCAAGCTGAAGCATGTTCTCAGAAACAGTGGTGTTTACAGTGAAAAGCAGTTGGAAGAGATTGGTAAATTTATTGGAGATTTAGTCTGAACTGAAAGCTGGCTACTTTGCTGGAGAGAACCAGGCATAGATGCACCAGCTCGGAAGTACCCTCCTGGAGTCAGAACTTATCTCAAACACAGATCACAGGAGGAATCCCTTCTAATGATCCCAGAATTGTTGAATGAATCTATCAAGCAGTTTATACCCAAGAGTACTGTTGATAAGTAATAAGAGTACCATAGGGCTGCAAGTAGTGGGCCTGGGTATGGCGAGGGAAGAAGACAGTCGAAGAAAGCCTACAGAACTTACTGTCATCCCAGAGTGGCTGTAGACTTACCTAACACTATGTTCTCAGAGGGGTAACATCAGAGGCTTCATGCTAGGGTGGGTAAGAGTAGGGGGTTGGTAGTGGTAATAGAATAGACTTTACTGAAATAATCACTAAGCAAAAAATAAGCAAATAACAAATAAACCTTGAGGGTAGGAGGAAGTACCCAGATTGCTAAAATGTGATCTAAAGTGTCAACCTTTCAATAAAAAAGGAAAAATAAAAATGAAAATGAGAATTGCTGAGAAATAGGAACATACAATCTGTACACAAAAGGAAACAAACAGGCAATGAAAACTGCCTGTGATTACAACCAGATGTGGCATTCAACAGACAAAACCTTCAAAGTAACCATTATAAATATGTTCAAAGAAGGAAAGAAACCATGGTTTAAGAAGTAAAAGAAGGTATAATGACAGTATTGCATCATATCGACCAGTGGTGTCCAAGCTTTTGGCTTCCCTGAGCCACGTTGGAAGAATTGTCTTGAGCTGCACATAAGATACACTAGCACCAATGATAGTGGATGAACTAAAGAGTAGGTTGCAAAAAAATCTGATAATGGTTTAAGAATTTCTATTGGGCCACATTCAAAGCCATCTTGCAGGTTGGACATGCCTGATATAGAGAATATAAAAAAAATTAATGAAGACAAATTATTTCTAAAATATTTAGTTGTGGGGTCAAAAAGTGCAATAATGAAAGAAAAATTCAATATATTGGAACTGAATTAATTATTTGAAAATGGATTTATAAAGATTATGCAATCTGAGAAATAAGGAGAAATAATAAAGAAAAATGCAATACAGAGAAATGTAGACACCGTCAAGTGCACCAACATATGCATAATGGAAATACCAGAAAGAAAGGAGAAAGATAAAGAGGCAGAAAAGCTATTTAAAAACCAATGGGTAAAAACTCCCCAAATATAGTGAAAACATTTACTTATACATCCAGGAAACTCAAAAAAACTTTAAGTAGGATAAACAGAGAGATTCACTATCAGACATATTACAGTAAAAATGTTTACAGCCAAAGATGAGAAAAATCTTGCCGGAAGCAAGAAACACTCTAATTAGCAAAAAAATTTCAGTAAGATTAACAGATGACTCCCCAGCAGAATGAATAAAGGCCAGAAAGAAGTGGGATTCATACATTTGTAATGCTTAAGAAAACATAAACCACGAATTATAAATTGAACAACTAACTCTACTTTGCATAAATGAAGGCAAAATAAACTCCCAAACAAAACCAAGGGTATTCATTACTAACAAAACCAGTGTGCATGAAATGCTAAAGAAAGCATTTGTACCCAGATGAAATAGAATCCACATAAAAATATAAAAAGCAATGTTAAAGTTAATAATGTAACTACAAAATATAGTATAAATGTGTATTTCTTCCCCTTCTCTTTACTGATTTAAAAAACTATTGTATTAAATATTATGCATATAATGCATTATTTAACCTGTAACATATAAATGTTTGATACACTTAGCAATAATATTTTGAAGGAGATGAGTGAAACCAAACCTGTTTTGGTTAAGAAATCAATTCCAAATAGATTCACAGGAAAAAATGAAGAGATCCAAAACATATAATTAAGAAGGTTACTTAGCAAATGCTATACTTATTTGCTATTCTTTATTCTCTCAGCTTCTTTGAAAGACACAAAACAATATAACACTTATAAATGTAATGTTCAGAACGTTATGACACCTTACTGAGTTGTTTGTACAGTACTGCCAACCTAAGCACACAGTGCCAAGTTCGTGGACTTAATAGTCAGATTTTGGGTACGACAGCAACTCTGATGGCCATTCCAGAAAAAGAGTTCCAAAATTGCTTTGAAGTGTGGACTAGGCACTGGTGTCAGTGCACAGCTTCCCAAGGGGAGCATTTCAAAGGTGATTATTGTGATATTCAGGCATGAGGTATGTAGCACTTTTTCCTGGAATGAGTTAGCAAAATTAGTTGTCTGATCTCATATATTTAATGTTTATAGATGCAATATTTATAAAAATATCACAAAAGGAAAGAAAAGGAAATAGGAGTAACAATTCTATATTTCACTGAAATTAAGTTAGTATAAATTTGAAGCTGATTCTGACAAATTAAAATTTAGACTACAGGTCTTGAGCAATTTGTTGATATAGCTCACAAATAGTGAAAATAATCATTAAATTAATTAAAATGTTACATTAAAAAAGACTCACTTGCAAAAAAAGCAGCAAAGAGATACAAAAAAATATGATATATACAGAAAATCAAAGGTAAAATGACCAACATAAATGAAACTGTATAAAAAAGGCACTAATTATGAATACATAAAAGAGTCCAATGAAAATGCAGAAATTGTCAAAATAGAAAAGGAAAAACAAAATGAGATCCAAATAAACATACTTTAGATTCAAAGATAAAAATAGAAAGTAAAAGACAGGGAAAGATATATCATATAAATAGCAATCACAAGAAAGTTGGAGTAACTAAATTAGTATCACAAAAATATTGACTTTCAAACAAATAATGTTACTAGAGATAAAAAGGTACATCTTATAATG
Source organism: Lyroderma lyra (assembly GCA_004026885.1). Taxonomy (NCBI): domain Eukaryota; kingdom Metazoa; phylum Chordata; class Mammalia; order Chiroptera; family Megadermatidae; genus Lyroderma; species Lyroderma lyra. The sequence continues at coordinate 807,080 of PVJL010000014.1, forward strand.
ATAAATGGTCAATCCATCAGTATTATAAATGTATATGGACCTAATAGCATAGTACCAAAATATATGAAGCAAAAAAACTGACAGAAATGAAGGGAGAAATAGCTAATTCATTAGGAGTCAGAAACTTTTATATCCCACCTTCAATAATGTTAGAACAACTAAGTAGAAGATCAACAAGAAATAGAAAATTTGAACGACACTGTAAACCAGTATAACATCTGTACAAACACCTAACTAACAAGCATTTATATAATATCTCTACAGCACTCCATCCAACAACAGTAGAATGTACATTCTTTTCATGAACACATAGAACATTCTTCAGGACAGATCATAAAATAAACTTTAGTAAATTTTAAAAGACAAATAATAAAACAGAAAGTAATAACAAAAGAAATTTGAAAAACTCACTAATATATGAATTAAACAATACATTCCACAATAACCAATGGGCTAAAGAAGAAATCAAGAGAGATATTGAGATGAATGAAAATAAAGACACACATACCAAATTTATTTATGCCCTGACAAGAGGGAAGTTTGTAACATGGAATGTGTTTATTTTTTTTTTAAAGAAAGATCTAAAATGAATAACCTCATTTTGTACTTTAAGACAATGGAAATAAAAGAAGAGTAAGTTAAAGCAGCAAAAGGAAGAGAAAAAGATAAAAATCAGAGCAGAAATTAGTGAGACAGAGAATGAGAGAATGAGAAAAACAATAGTGAACTAGAGACTAGAAAAACAGTAGAGAAAATCAATGAAACCAAACCCAGGTTCTTTATAAAGATTGCTAATATTAATAAACCTTTATCTAGATTTACGAAGGAAAATGGAAGATTCAAATTACTAGAATTAGAAAGAGGAGATATTACTAGTTATCTTAATATGAAAAAAACAGAGACTATAATGGAACACTATGAAAATTGTACGCCAATAAATTACATAAATTAGATGAACTAAATAAATTCCAGAAAGACACGCTCTACTGAAATTGACTCATAAGGAAATACATAAAATCTTAACTAATAAGTAAGAAATTGAAGTAGTAATCAAAATCTACCCACAAAGAAAAGTGCAAGCCTGGATGGCTTTACTGGTGAATTCTATCCAACAGTTAATGAAGAATTAACATCAATTATTCACAAATTCTTCCAACAAATAAAAGAAGAGGGAATACTTCCTAATTCTAGGAAGGCTGTATTACCATGACACCAAAACCACACAAAGACATAACAAGAAAACTATAGACCAATATATTTTATAAATATAGTTGCAAAGATCCTCAACAAAATGCCAGCAAACCAATCCAACAACATGAAAAATGAATTATACACCATGACTAAGTCAATTTTATCCCAAGAATGTGAGATGGTTTAACATCTGAAAGTCAATTAAAACTATTACATTATATCAATAGAATAAAAACCAAAAATCTCATGATCTTCGCAGTAGACACAGAAAAAGCATTCAGCAAAGTCCAATAATGATGAAAATACTGAACAAACTATGATGAACAAAAACTTCAAAAAACTAGAAAAAAATAATCTGATAAAGGACATGTGTGAAAAACCCAAAGCTAATATCATACTTAGTGGTGGAAGACTGGACACTTCCTCCTAAGATCAGCAATAAAACAAAGATGTCCATTCTCATAATTTCTATTCAACATTGTACTGGAGGTTTCAGCTAGGATGAATTAAGGAAAAAAAAATAAAAGGAAGAAATAACACTATCTCTATTATCATATAACATGATCTTGTATATAGGCATTTTATCAAATTTATTAAAATACTATTAGAAGCGATGAGTGAATTTAACATATAAGAGACAAGGTAATATATAAAAATCAATTGTATTTTTACACACTTGCAATTAGCAATAAAAATGAAATAAAAGAATTTTATTTATAATAGCATCAGAAAATAATAAAATATTAGGAATAAATTTAACAAACAAAATTTAAAACTCATACTCTGAGAAATTGAAAACATTGTTGAAAGAAATTTAAAAAGATCTAAATAAATAATGTATTATGTTCATGAACTGAAAGACTTGAAATTGTTAAAATGGCAATACTCCCCAAATTGATCAAGGGCAAAATTGTATCTGGCATGTTAGTATCACTGACAAGCTGATTCTAAAATTCACATCAAATGGGATGGGATTCAGGAAGGCCAGAACAATCATGAAAAAGATGAACAAAGTTGGAGTGCTCCCACTTCACAGTTTCAAAACTTAGTGCAAGGCACTAGTAATCAAGACAGTGAGGTACCCAGATAAGGATCGATATGTAGGTCAGTGGAATAAATTTTGAGAGTCAAGAAATAAACCCCTTTGTCTCTGGTCAACTGATTTTGACAAGGATACCACCAAGAACTTTTAAGGGAAAAACAATAGTCTTTTCAACAAATAGTGCTTGGACAATGGACAGTCACAAGCAAAGAATATATTTGGACTCTTACCTCATACCATATACCAAAATTAACTTAAATCAAAGACCTGAATGTAAGTTCTAAAACTATAACATTACAAGAATAAAATAAAGGAGTAAATCTTGATTACTTGATTCAGCACTGGATTCTTATATATGACACCAATATCATGACCACAATAGGATAAATATATAAACTTTGTCAAAATTAAAAACTTGTGCTTCAAAGAACACTATCAAGAAAGTGAAAAGATATAATGTAGATGAGAGAATATAATTGTGTATCATGTATCTGATAAGAGACTTGTATCTATAATATATAAAGAAACTTACATCTCAATATCAAAAAGGTAAGTACATCAATTCAAAAATGGGCAAAGATTCTGAAAGGATACTTCTCCAAAGAAGATACACAAATGGCCAATAAGAACATGCAAAGGTACCTCCCATCATTACTCAACAGGGAAATGCAAATCAAAACCACAAAGAAATACCACTCCACTCCTACTAGGATAGCTATATTAAAAAATCAGATGATAATGAGTGTTGATGAGGATGTGAAGAAATCATAACCCTTATTGCACCTTTGTGATTGGACTGTACAATGGTGCTGGCACCGTGGAAAACAGTCTGACAGTTCCTCGAATGGTTAAACATAGAGTTTGATGATGACCCAGCATCTACTCCTAGGTAAAAGTATGCAAGAGAAATGAAAACGTGTCCACACGAAGACTTGTACATTCATGTTTATAGCAACATTATTTATAAGAACCAGAAGATGTCAATCAAAATGACCATAAATGAGTAAATACACAAAATATATTAATAGTATGTTTATACGATGGCATATTATTCAGCCATAAGAAGGAATGAAGTATCAATAACATGCTACAACATAGATAAACCTTAAAAGCATTATATCAAGTGAAAAAAACAAGTCATACCAAACCACAAATTAATATCACTCCATTTATATAAAATATCCAGAATAGGTAAATTTCTAGGAATGGAAAGTAGATTAGTAGTTGCTAGGGAGACAGTGGGACTGGGGGATTAGAGGATTGAGGAATAATAAGGGAACAATAATCTAAAAGATATAGGACATCTTTTAGAGGGAATGAAAATGTCCTAAAATTTTCTATGGTGATCGTGCACGTATCTATGAATAAACTGAGAAACACTGAATTGTACACTTCAGGTGGGTGAGTAACATAACATATGAGTTATTCATATTTTGATAAAGCTATTAAACAATATTTGCCCCAGGAATGGTGGTTTAGTTTCTTCCTCAAAGGTTGTGATATTTTAGTCTAGAAAGTCCATAAATGGGCAAAAGTATGATCAACTTTCCCTTATCTTCCTCTAAGCCATCTTTTATTCATTATAGACTAGAGCCACTTCCAAAGTAGATCAGGTCTTTATTCCCATTAACATTTGGCCTTTGGTCAATTCACAGTACAAAAAGAGCTTTTGTTGGCAGACATCTCAGACCACCAACAAATTCACCTATAAAGTTGAACAAATACCATTATGATTTTTACTATTTATTAGAGTGATATTTTTATTTAACTATTGAGTGCTTCAGCAAGATATTTCAGCATTTGAGCCACATAGAGTAATATTGATCAAGATTATAACTCTTTTTTAAATGATTATTCTTTTTTGCTCAAATTCTTTTTGAAGACTGCAGTCTTAATGAACACAAAGCTGTCTGGTAGGTGTATCTGTGTGTTTAACTGAACCTACCTTACCAACTAAAACTTAGTTTATTTCAAAGCCAAATTAAATTTAACATTTAAGTAGGATCATAATAGGAAAGAGATTAAACACTCAAGTTAGGATGACTAGGGAAGGACTTATTACAAAAGTAGGGCAGGGCCAAGAGGTCATATGCAGTGGTGGTGTTATCACCTAGACCTCAATAGATGAAGAGAGGAAAAGGAAAGTGGGAGAAAAAAAGAGAGAATGGTGGAGAATTAGCTGCTTTGAGAGGAGCATAACTTACTCTCAGTGGCCATAAGCTTTTTTTAAGTTTGTAATTTGGGTTTGTAACAATATTGTAAACCAAGTGTACTATTCATGACAGCAATATACTAGTCTGGCCTTGAGAAGTCATAAAAAAAGAAACAACTTGGATATGGCTGAGATTTGAATAATATTCACTCATATTTTACCTGTGTTTTATTCTTTAACATTCCTTACTACCAGCTTCTGATCTGGTTAAAAAGCTAAAAAATAAAAAGTAAAAATTGTGTGCCCTTATTATTCTTTTTTATCATGGTATGTTTTTATTTTCTTCATGGTATTTATTAAAATTTGCCATTGTGTATCTTAGTTTTTTTTTAAATCTGTTATCCTCATTAGACAGTAAACTCCAGGAAGGCAAGAAGGGCATCTGTTTGCTTTCAACCCTTTAAAGTCTAGCACAAGGCTTGATACTTGGTAAGAACTTGGTAACTATTTGTCAGTAAACCTGCAAATATACAGTCCAAATGTACGTAGTGGGAACATTACATAACAGATACGTTTGAAATTGTTTGCCTTTTGGGATAAAATGTATACCTTTCAAGTAATTTTTTTCATATACATACGATTTCAGTGCACAGAGAAGAAACATTGGTAGTAATTGTATTAGATACAAGCTCAAATCCAAAATAATAATGCTTGCTTGCAAATCCTATCTTCACCTTTAATTAATTAGGGCAGTTAATTAACTCTGTGTGTCTATTTCCTCATTTGTAAAATGGAGGTAATACTAGTACCTACCAATGGGACTGTTTGAAGATTAAGTGAGATAATATATACCAATAGTGGAACACTAACTGCATTTATTAAATGTCAAAGTATTAGTGGTTATTATTAATATTATTATTATGATTATGGAGTCATGTACGTGCATAGAGTGCTATCAAATTTGAAAGGAAGGGAATGTGCATATAAGAGATGGAAGAGGGAGAGTGACTAACATTTATGCTTATTATGGGGCACTGTACTTTATGAGGTGATTTTATATATTATCCCTGTTCTATCCTTAAGAAAAATGTGTCCCAAAAGCTAATTTTCTCCCAAGTTTGTCATTAACCATCTTGTCACACACACATACCTGTACTTGTTATATTTATAATTGTTTATATTTGCTTTAACTTGCAATATTCTTCTCATTTTCCCTGCATGAAAAAATGCTCACTGCATCCCTCAGCCACCAGGCAAATGTTCACATTTTCCTCAGGAAACCACTCAAATGCTACCTTCAATCATAAAGATGTCCTTCATGTTTTTCTTATCGTTTGCCATTATGACGAGGATAGGTCTTTCTAGATAAACTCCTCCATTTCACCTTGAACTCTTTCCACTCTTTTAGCAGCATTCTGGCATGCAGATAATGCCTATGAAATGTTGAGTGGGAGGAGGAGCAAAGGTTTCCAAGAGAGGGAGACGTACATGGAAGCCAAGACAATACTGGGTGACTCTGAAATCTGGGAAGCAGTCAGTAGAATTTCCTCTGAACTCAATGCTGTATTTTCTTAGCTCTTACTAATTTGAAGTTAGTTTAGGTGAGTACAAAGAAGGAGCTTATGCATTTCATCTTCTCTTGGTATTTTCAAAATTGTGCTACCTTCCTATAAGTAGAACTAGGTACCACATTTGAAACTTTATTATTTGTTTTGTTATAATTATGTGATAGAGGAGAGCAGAGTAGAGGCAAAAGGATTTTTTTAGAATACTTTTTTTAGCTAATAAAGTATTGGTTGTAGAAAAGAGAAGATTATGGAAAATGAAATTAACTGTAGTTAGGAATATGTATGTATTCCTTTACCCAAAAATAATTGATGTATAAAGTTTCCATATACTATTTATTTCCTGTACTTTTTTTTTTATCTTTGTTGCAATGTACAAGCAAAACACATGAGTTTTTCAAAAATTTATTTCCAAAACATGAAGTCATAATAAATTTCTTGGACAACATGAATTTGAAAGAGTACATAAAATTCAATTTCATATATCGATGAACATCCCCAAAACAAGTATACGACATATTCGAGAAAGTGAACAGCTATGTTCACTGTAGAAAATTAAGGCGAGAATAACAACAGATAGAGCTAGAGAGGTGAGCAGGGACAAGATAATATGGGACCGTGTAAGCCCTGTCAAAGATTTGGAGTTTTATCCTAAGAACAGTCAGAATAACGAAGTGTTTTTAAACAGGGAAGTGATGTGATCAAATCTGCATTTGAGAGACAGTATATGTGGGGCAATGAGTTAGGAAGCTATTATAGTTATGTTGGACAAGGATGGTGGTATCAGAGAACAAAAGTAAAAAAGTAAAGTTAGTATATGGAGTACTTGAGAAGGAGCTGGAGTGGGTGGGCCAAGAACCAGGTACAACTTCACTATACTGATAACCAGGAAAATGAAAACTAAAGCAATGAGATACCATTTTTCTCCTATTGTATTAGAAACAATTACACATAAAAAAATTGTTACTATCATCATTGGCTATAATGTGGGGAACATTATATTCTCCATAGTTTTATGCTGAGAATATAAACTATATGGTCATTACCATACTTGCATGAATCCTGGCAGAAGACATAGAAAGCCTGGTTGCAGGTGATGTGTATATAGTTTATTAGTCAACACAGTAACAGTAGCCAGAAAATCAGCCTTTTGCATTGGTTTCCCAGGTCTTAATATTAACAGGATAACACAAAGAGCATCAGATACCTTATGTGCCATGTATAATGTGCACTTTTTTGCCCTAATTTGTGAGGAAAAAATAAGGATGTGCATTATACATGTATAGTACTAATTCTGTATCTATATAAATGTTTCTAATTCTTTTATTCATACTTACGAGTTAAAAATGTAACTCTAGAAATCAATAATGGTATCCATAAGCAAAATAATACCCTGAAATATGATCATTGGGTTTTTTCATTAAAAAAATTTTATACATTAAATTTTTTGTGCCTTTCATCTGTTATTGTGTTCTGTAATTATTTGTTACATAAAATTTCTTATACCATAGTATGTTAAGAAATAAATGCTGGGAGTTCCCTGGTGGTGTCGTGGCTTAAGGCTTTGGATTGGCGCTGTCGGCGCTGCGGCCTGGGTTCGATTCCCAGTCAGGGAGCTACCCACATACCAAAAAAAAAAAGCAAAAAAAAAAAAAAGAAGAAAGAAATGCTATAATTGCATTATAATATGAAAAAACAAGTACCTAAATAAAGTAAGTTTAAATTAAAAAATTAAAACCAAAATGTTTTTCCTGAAAGTTTGAGCCAAAAAACGTGGGTGCACATTATAAATGGCAAAATATGGTAACATCTACCTGTGCAGTAGGTTGTATTACAGGAAAAGAACTCTGAGCTTAGGGAGAAATTATTATACTGTCCAGCAAGTATACCTTTCTTTCACTCTGAAAGAAGACTCATTATCTTCTAAGACTGTTCACTATGCAGCATTGAAACGAGTAGGATAGGAAGGGGAGAAAAGGGAGGGGGTGGGAGAGGAGGGGGGAAAGCTAAATATAAGGTGATGGAAAGAGAAGTCACATTAGGTGGTGAACTGATTATACATCAAGTTGACAATGCACTGTAGAATTGTATGCCTGAAACCTATGTAATCCTTGCTAACAGATGTCACCCCAATAAGTCTAACAATAAAAATGAATTAAAAAGAAAAGAAAAGAAATGATAGAGCAGAACAAGGACAGCCAAAACTTTACTTGCCAGATATACAGAAATGTGAAAAAATGGAGAATTGTCCCTCCACACTACTTGGGAATATAATCTGGTAGTCTCCTCTAAAACTACATTTTTCCATCTCGAGAAACACACAAAGAGCCATGTGCAAATGTACCTCATTCTACTGCACTTCACTTTATTGTACTGCACAGATACTGCATTTTTTACAAATTGAAGGCAAGACCTTCCACCAGCAAAAAGTCACTTACCGGCTTCATTGCAACACTTTTTTTATTGTGGTGGTCTGAAACTGAACCTGCAGTATTTCCAAAGTACACTTCTATAAAGATACTCATTACAGCATTGCAATATAAAAAATTAGAAGCTTATCTGTGAAATACAAAACACTCTTACCATGCGATATTTATATTGTGGTATTTTGTGCATTAATTAAAATGAGACAAATCTATATACAGTTGACTCTTGAACAACACAGAGGTTAGGGGCACCAACCCCCATGCAATCGAAAATCCACATATAACTTTGACTTCCTCAAAACTTAACTATGCTTAGTATCCACAAGGGATTGGTTCCAGGACCCCCTTCAGATACCACATTTTATGATGCTCAAGTCCCCTATATAAAATGGTGTGGATCAATGCATACAGTCAGTCCTTTGCATTTGTGGACTCCAACAATGGATGGAAAACAGTACATGCATTTATTGAAAAAAATAAAAACATGTGTAAGTGGACCCTTGTCATTCAAACTTTTGTTGTTCAAAGGTCAGCTATATATAAAAGTAATTCCCCAAAATATGTTTTTGTCTGAATAATCAAATTACAAAGTATGTTACCTTGTTTCTGTTTGTTTTTTTGTAAAATCTGATGAGTACTAATGCATATATTTGAAAATGAACTAGTATATATATTAGTACATGTAAGAATAGACAAAAGCTTTAGATGAATACACACCAAATTCATAATTAATTTTATCCTTGAATAGAGAAATAAAAGAATTGAGAGTGATGATGAAAGGACATCTTTGTCATCTTTTATAATGTTCATGTTCATGTATGACTTGTGTAATTTCTAAAAGTAAATTGGCAAGGTTTGGTAAATGATAGATTTGGGAAAGGAGAAAGACAGGTGTCCAAGATGACTTACTTGAGTTATCAACCTTATCTAATGGGGTGGATAGTAGGGAAATTTGGAAGGAATGAGAACTTTAGAAAATAGATAGTGTTGGGGGAGAATGGGAATGATGAGTTAACTTTAGAAGTATTAGGTTTGTAGTACTTATGATTTATTCAATTGAAGATGTTGGATGAAGAATTGTTAGGGCCTGAATTTTCGAAGACTGGAAAAATAAAATCTATAGGTCAGCTACAAAATTGTAACTGAAGCCATGTTTTTAATGAAAGAGTAGAGTAGAAGAGGACCCAAGACAAAGCCCTGTAGAATCGCATTCTTTGATTGTGAGGTGAAGGAAAGGGGGAGAGAAAAGGAAAGAAGGAATAAGTGGTCACAGGTATTGTGGGGGAAGGGAGGTGTGAAAGTGAGTGTCCCAAAGCAGAGGCTAAGGAAAGACACTGAACACAAAGTAGTGCTCATACATGTCGACTCATAAAGAAATACCTATTGGATGACGAAGTCCATTGATTTTTTAGCTGCATGAAGGGATTTATGAAATTAACATTATGAATTTTAATGAAATGTGAAGGACAGAAGCCGTATTTTAGTGGTTTGAGAGGTAGTAGAGAGGAACAGTTAAGAAACTTATGAAGTTTCTTGGTTCAGAAAGATGAGAGCAGTCTTGAAAGTAATCACTGCAGGTAAGCAGAACACCTATAGAGGTTTGCTTTTAGAAAGGAAAGAACCCTGAACTAGTTAAGACTTGGATGGGAAGGGGCCAGTGGTGATGGAGACAATATAAACTGTATGAAAAATCAAGAAAATGTGAGGATATAATACAGAAGAAGACGGGCTTGCTTTATAAAGATTCAGAGCCCAGGGATCTATTTTAACAGGAAACGGAAGTGAAGGGGAAAAGGTAGGTGCTAATTTGTGTAGTTTGCAAGATGGTAGGATATTGAAGTGGCGCCCATGTGGTGACTTCTGTAACAAGTGGCATTGCCATTACTTGAGGTAAGGGAGATTTGAAGACCTGAAGAGTGGTACATAATCTTTGTGTAGAACATGTTGTTGATTATGTGAAGCTTTATGTTATGGAATCCATTGGCTGGAGAATCTCCACCATTCTCACTCTACCACACTGGTTGAATCTGAAAATCGGATGTATATATTGTGACTTTAGATTGATCCATGGCACGTTATAACTCTGTTATGATTCTTGCAACACTTTAAAACTCTGTTGTTTTCCTAGCAATACTATTTTAAGACAGAATTTTAAGCTGAAGTATTAACAATCTCCCGATTATGGACATGGCTATGTATCCAACAATCTGAAAGGACAAGGCAGCCATCTTTCTGGAGTGCTGTCTGCTCATCAGTCTTGCAGAGTTGGCTGGCTGCCCTTGGGCCTGAAAAAAATTCCCATTTGCCTTTGTGTTGAATAAAAGACATAGGCATTTGCCCCTGGTAATGGAGGCATTGCTACTTCTCACTTGGCCATTACACCACCAGATGCATCATATAAATACTCTAATGGATAGTGGTAGCCTAGGAAATTGGGGGATAATCTGATGCCAGCAGATGCTAGCAGTCAAGATTACTCAAGCTGTATTAAAATTTCCTTTGCACCTGGCACTGGAGGTGTTAGCCATGCCAGTTCAATCCCCCCAACACAGATGTTCTTGTTGTACCACTTTGTATGTATAGCATGTTAGGTTTCTGTTCAGCTTTGCCATAGCACACATAAATACTGTAATCCAAAGACCATCCATTTATTAGTGCACCTGCATCTTCAACCAGATTTCTTTCATTCTTTTCGACTGATGCTCAACATTTTCCTAAAAAGGAGACAGCCACAGGGTGAATAACCTTTTGTATCTGCTGGATAGCTTAACAAAATGATGATGATGATGATAAAAATAACAATACTAGATTTAAAAAAAACTCTTACTAAAACATGGAGGTGAGCTGAACTACATTGAAGCAAAAGATATGTTTTTAATTTCTCTCCTAAGCTCTCCTCTTCTTCTTTTTAGTGAAAAAGATGGATAATATAAATAGATTATTTTTCTTCAAGCTATGTTCTCCTTCTTTGTTTCAAATGGAATTTTGGTAGAGCTTCCCTTGTAAGGAGCACATTTCCCTTTATGTGAACCTCTGAAGCCCCCATTTTAAATTAATAGGAGTGGAGCTTTGTGCAGCTGAAGACTGGATATGACCTCCTGAATATGGGATTAAAAAAAAAAAAAACCTTTGGAGGGAAGCAAGATCATTACTCTAGAGAATAGCCTTGTGTAGTTGCTTTCTTACTGAAGTGGGGAAAGGGCATCAAAATGTTTTGATCTTGTTTTTATAGTTGCAAGCTGTGTCTGTATCTTTCCAAATATCTAATTTGAAATATATCTCTCTATGAAAAGGAATTTCACTGCTACTTAATTTTGGTTTGGGGGAGATAGAACTACCTTTCATTATTCATTTGAAACAAATAAATGTTTAAACATGAGCTACATTTTAAAAATTTATCAGTGGTGATGGTTTTTTAAAGTTTTGTTTTCATCTGTAGTAGTAGTTTCCTAGGTTTATACCCATGTCCTGCTTATTTCCCACTCTGCATATAGCTACAGTTATATTGTTTGAAGCTTGTACATGCATCCCACAGACAAAAGAGAAATAACATATGCCATTATGTCCCTATTACTCCAGTAATTCATTCATTGTATAGAATTAAAGGCTACCAAGAAGCCAGCTAATGAAAGGATGGAGTGAAAAGAAGAGAATCCAAAAGGAAGAATAAAGATGCAAAAAGGATAAATGAAAAAATAATAACTAGCCATATACAGGAGGCTGTGAATGTCCTTTTGTTTATTTCTGACAACTCTTGGAGCAGTAAGATAGGATTAAACAAACACTAGCAGTGTATTCAGTAGTTAGAGAATGAAGTTAGTTGCAGAGGCTACCTACTGTGTACTCCAGTATTTCAAAATTAAAGACCTAATGCTAGACACATACACACACAAAAAAAAAGGAAAAAAAAAAAAAGAAAAAAGGAATAAAAGCCAGTTTCCTTAAATATTTTAAAATTAATGCCTCTATATTTATTTTGAACTCTTGTTTGTTATATAAATACTAGCCTATGTGTGCACACAGGCACAAAGAAACATCAATCTATAACTTGGAAGAAAGAAGGAAAGAGAATATATGTAAAGAGAGAGAAGTTAAGGTTGTCTGGCCATCCCTGGCTTCCAACAAAATAGATTGGGATACTTCGAAGTTGAACTTGAACCCTCCATTAACCCTTTCTGCCTCCTACTTCAAATGTGAGGATTAAATAAAATATACTTCTTTATCTTAGACTAGTCTTTGTTCTCTTTGAGTTTTTTAAGGGCTTCTAATACTGCACTCCCACTACAGCTCTAGAATCCAGCATACCAGTACCCGCTGTTCCATTTCCCCTCCTTGGAGTACTTTTCTAGTTCCACAAAATGTTTCACTTCTGATAATATTAACAGCAATTATTGAGTGTCTGTCCTGTGCCAGACATTGTGCCAAGTGTGTTAAATGTATTCTCTCACTAGGCATTTGTATTTTATTTTACAGACAAAAGGATAGTTGAATGAAGATTAAATATTTTTCATGGTCACATATTTACTTAAGGAGCAACAATTTATAGGACTCAGATTCCTATTATAAACTATGCATTTTTAATCACTATTAAAACTTCACTGAAATCATAGTATAAAGCTTTACAAACAAAATTTTGTAGAAGTATTCAAGCACCACATGAGAAAATTGTGTTGATGAGTCATATATAAGTTTTGAGGTTGTTAATTTTTTAAATTCTATTTTACTTTAAGCATATAGAATCAGAATCCATTTCTTTCTCCTCTTTGGTTCAACATTTATACTCTCATCCTCATTATTTTCAAACCTTACTTCCGAGGGACAATAACGGAATAAAACTAAAAAGATTGCCTCCTCAGGATAAAAATCATAGTTTTACTTTAACACATATATCAGTCAGGAATATTAGTTGCAAACAACAAAATCTAGTTTCACTTGTTTATGAAAAAGTAACTAGTTTAATAATATCAGTAGCCCCAGAGTGTCCCCAAAGGACAGAAAGAATCAGTCTTTAAAAGCTACCCAGGCAGGAACCACATAGAAAGTATGTCACCAGCCTTTACCCTGGGGAACTTTACAACACCTTACCACAAAGATTCTGGACACAGGGTGCTACCCCTAGGACCTCTGACACAGCTTCTTTAGAATACAGAATGTACCATGCCATTGTGGTAAGAATTATTTCTTCCTGGCACCTCCTTTTTCAAACTACTGCCTTACAAACTGAAGTCTCAGTATTTGTACACTTTATTGACAAAGCCTCGTCACATCCTGGTGGATCACACTCTGATGAGTCACATGCTGGTGGATCACACTAATGGATCACATCTCATGGTCAACACTGCTGGATCACACATTAATGGATCACAAGTTCATGGATCACATGCTGGTAGATCACACTCTGGTGAGTAATATGCTAATGGGTCACACTGATGGATCACATGCTCCTGGGTCATGCACTGATGGATCACATGCTTATGGGTCACATGTTGATGAGTCACACACTGATAGATCATTTGCTGGTAGATCACATTCTAACCCCAAAGGAAGCAGGGCTAGTGAGCTTCTGCATTCTGCTAAAGTCAGTGTTTATCTTCCTGAAACAGGGTGGTTGCTTAAAAAGTATTGGGCAGCAAGAACACGTGACAAATGTCTTTAACATCCAATAAGAGAAACAATATAATAAGAGAAAAGATTAACTAAAAGTTATTTTCAACACTGGTTGCTTCCATCGCCTACTGTTTTTTAACCCTAATACTTATTTTCTGTATTATATCTGTCTTTCTCATAATTGAATATTTGCTAGTAACTGATAATATGTTTTACCTTACTACTATTGTCTTACATAATAAAATTATTTATCTATCAAAGATCCTTCTCACCTACAAAAATAGTTGAAAGATTAAATGAATTTTCCAATATAAGATTTGCTTATATTGTATCTTAATGTTTGTTTACCTTTAGCATATATTATTGAATCATCACCATAATCCAAAGCGGCAAGCAGCATATATGACGTTATTTCTACTTTACAGATAAAGAAACTGGATTTTATAGGAGTCATGTGATTGCCTTTTTTTTTTTTTTTTTGGTAGTTCCCTGGCTGGGAAATGAACCAGGTGATTTCTTAACACCAAAAATCTGATAGTGTTGTCCACAATAAAATATTCCAATGAGGGGGCCAACAGCCCTTCACATAGTTCCAAACACTTTAAACATAGTTTCTAAAATTATGTCTCCATGTACTGGGTTACTTTTTTAAGCCTAACCTCCCTTTTCCTTATACCCATTGAAATTCCATGCTGCAGCCATATTAAATAATTTCTAAATCATTTTAAGTATCAGGATTTATCTCAACTTTCATTGTGCCTTTGCACATACTGTTCCTCTGTCTGACACCACTATTGGGCACCTATTCACCTGGCTGAGACTCATATTCCTCAGGTTGTTGCTGATTATTGACTTCTTGTGAGAAATTTTCTCACAAGCTTGGTTAATTTCCCTTCCTACAAAAGACTTACCACCTTAAGCTTAGCCCCGTTATAACCCCTATCACTTTTTTCAGTTGATGCTTTATGAGTTATTTGCTTATGTGGATTCCCCACACCACCTCCTCTCTAGTTAGGCTAGAATTCCTATGAGGACACCTGTCTTTCCAATTCATATAAATAATGCCAACTAGTTAAGAAATTGACAACTTGTAGTTAGTACACACATTTTTCTTTTATACATGTGCATATTAAATTATTACCCAGTTAGTGCTATATATCAGAAATGATCTTATTTAAAGTCTATAGTTCTTGCTAACACATATTACCTGTCCATTGGTCCACAATATAATATGCTACACATACGTACATTATATTATTTGGTTAATATGCCTGTATTCTTCCATTCCCAGTTTTATGGATGCAGTAAGTTTCTTTCACATTCTGGCCCTTGGACTTTCTCAACTTAGTATTCTAAGCTTGGAAGACAAAATCATTAATGTCTGGTAGGATCAGGAGTGAAGCCTTGTAGGCAGTGATTTGGTTGAATTGGAAAGGGCATGCTTCCTCTTAAAGATGAGATTTGCAATGAGAGCAAGTTGGCTTAATGCTGCCAGATTCTCTGGTCTTTCAGGAGTCTCAGAATTACATACTTATGTGGAATATACTTATTTTTTTAAATGTTAACCTGAATAGGAAAAAAATACTTGTAAACTACAGAGGCTGCCAAAAATGTCTATACATTTTAAGAAAGGAAAAAAACTATTAAAATTGTAATACTCAATATATACTGATAACAAAAGATGAATGCAAGTCATGTTTGACTTCTGCAATTACAAGAGGTGTTCAAAGTGGTTACCATCAGCTTCCAGACACTTCTGATTGTGGTGAACTACTGCTTGAGCAACGTTGACCAGTGTCCACTTGTCTCACTGCACATGCCATTTGAAATTCTTCCCAAAGTACCACCAGTGTAGCTGGTTTTCTACAGTACAACACATCCTTTAAAGTCCCCCATAAGTAGGAGTCAAGGGGTGTTAAATCAGGAGAACATGGGGGAAACTCAAACAATGTTGTCAAATTTCCAATACCACTTCAAAATTGTCTTGCACTACCCCAATGGTTACTGCGCTCCTGCCATTTTCTTTGACTGTCCTGCCTGTCTCATGGTGACACTAGCATTCATGCAATTAATGCCATCTTTTGAACAAACGTCATACTACACAGTGCTGCCATAATTCAACTTCAAAAAGTAATACATAATAACATCACTTAAAATGTGTATACATTTTTTTGGCACCGAGTATATAGCTGATAAAAAGTTAATATCCAAAATATGTAAGAATCTCCTATAAATCATTAGGAAAAACAAGCAAAAAACAAATAACTTGATTAAAATATGGACAAAGAACTTAAATGGACATTTCTTCAAAGAAGACATGCAATGACCAATAGGTATACTAAAAGGTGTTCAACATCTCTGACAATCGAGGAAATGCAAATCAAAATCACAATGACATATCACTTCTCACCTGTTTGAGTAGCTATTATATAGGGGAAAAAAGTGAGTGTTGGCAAGGATGTAAAAGAAAAGGGAACACTCTTGCATTGTTGGTAGGATTGCAAAGCCACTATGGAAACAGTATGGAGGTTCCTCAAAATAGTAAAAACGAAATGACCATATGACCTAGCAATACTACCTCTGGGTATATAGCCAAAGTAATTGAAATTGGGGTCTTGAAGATCTGCATTCCCATGTTTGTTGCAGTATTATTTACAATACCCAAGACATGGAAGCAATCTAAATACCCATTATGGATGAATGGACAAAGGCATGTAGAATATACATACATACAATGGAATATTATTCATCCTCTAAAAAGAAGGAAATCCTGCCAATTGTGACGTGATAAACTTGGAGAGCACTTATGTGAAGGAAAATAAGCCAGATACGAAGAACAAATATGACATGATCCCACATATAAGGAATGTGATACAGACAAACTCATAGAAGCAAAGAGTAGAATGATGGTTACCAACGATTGAGAGAGGAGGAAGCAGGGAGGTGTTGGTCAAAGGGTACAAAGTTTCAGTTATGCCAGGAAAATAAACACTACAGATCTAGGAAACAGCGCAGAGCCCATTGTTAATAACACTCTATTAAATATGTAAAACTTTGCTAAGAGAGTAAATCTTATGCTAAGTGTTCTTATCACCAAAATAAATAAATAAGCAAATAAATAAATAAATATAAAAAGAGGTGGAAACTTTAGAGATAATGGATACATTTATGGCAGAGATTGTGGCTATGGTTCCACAGTAGTATACTTATCTCCAAATTCATTAAATTCTATATGTTAAACATATATGACTTTGTGTATGTCAATTATGCCTCAATAAAGTGGTTTTAAAATGACAGATTAAAATACAGCAACAATTAAAAATTTTATAACATCATATGGTATGAGTGAAACAGTTCTATGAACCAGATTCAGCCCTCTTGCCTATAATTTGTGGCTTTTGCTCTCTGAAGTGATTATACGAAATATTTTGAAGAAAGAGAAGTTTTTAAGGGTAAGGACAGAAAAAGAACAGGTTCTGCTGGACCACGTAGGGTAAAGCATTACTGTAGGTGGGTCCCAAGTGGTTGAACCAAGTGGTTCCCTGAAGATTCCTGAAGAGGTGTTAAGATCCACAAATGTGAGAGCTAGGAAGGCACATTCCATCTGTGATAGAAGAGTTGGGAGATAGCCCCACGGCAAGTCTCTGCAAGTTTCTTGGGTCCCACATGTGCATGGCATCAGAATGCAAACTTGTATAACTTGGATAACAGTAGCCATTGCTACGAATGAGAGGCTGCTTTCAAATTTTCCTGGCTATTATACAATCTTTAGAGAGGAAGTTAGCCTTTAAAATAGCTGAGATCTAGTTTAATGATAGTTTAATGAGAACATGGAAGTAGCATTAAGTTGATCAACAGAAAATAAAAATTATGATATTTTCATTGAACATCAAATGTGGGCGTGAACACAAATGGGCACACATAGGCAGCTAGCACAAGCTTATTCAAATGCTTAAAGTTTCTCCAAATAAAAGCACATTCTCTCATTTCAAAGAATTGCATGAAAGTAACTACCAGACATAAGGAGTAGAAACAATTCATAGTAACACTTTTTTTTTTTAGTCTTTGAATTTATCCACCTGAACCTACATTCCTCTCCCAACCTCATGACCCTGCTTTTAATATCCTCTTTTATGTGGAAAATAATTGCTGCCCTGTTGTTACAACAGGGGTCTTGTTTGTTTCATAGTGTTCCAAAACACTATGAACTTCTTTTTAGCCAATTGACCAAGAACTTGAACCCTTTAGTTCTCATGGGGAAAGGGCCAATGAAGATTTTTATGAGACAATGTAGGTCATATTAACTCCTTACCAGATCATAACCCCTATGTTTTCTCAGCAGTTTTATAATTCCCAATTTAAAATGTGTGTGGAGGGGTGGTCTCATGTAATGCATTGCAGTATGGTTAGGGACTTAACCAGAGACCTCAGGCTAATCGTTTCCTCATTCGTATAGATTAACACAAATATAGACACACTTAGAAGGTTCAGAAGGCTACTTGTAGAAATGTGTAGAAGAGCTAGCTGCATTATATCAGAACAGCTGAGGCTTTGAGTCATGTCAGAGTTGAACATAGATGCATGCATTAGGCCTCATTATACAATTTCTGTGTGTTAAAATTTCAGGGAGTTTCCTGGTGGTGTAGTGGCCTAAGGCTTCGGTGCTAGCACTGTCAATGCTGCGGCCTGGGTTCAATTCCCAGCCAGGGAACTACCCACATCCCGCCCCCCGCCAAAAAAAAGTTTCATCTGCAATGGCAAAGTTTGTTGAATTTTGTAAACAACAGTACTGTCTTCATTTTAAAGTATGTGATTTAATATAATGTATATCAATGACTTCTTTAAATGTTAATTGAAAAAATATTAATTAATGGATGATATTTTTAAATACAGTTACATCAACTCATTTTTCTCCTATTTAGAAATATGCTTGTCAGTGAGGGCCTTTTCCAGTTTTATATTTTCTCAAATAGAACTGGGAAGTTAGAATCACAGGCAGACAAATGTCCGTCAGTTCCCTGAGGGAAGAGAGAATAGGAATGACACTTAAGTACCTTTTAATGGGTGTTATTTGACCATAAGCTTCAGGTTGTCTAAATATTTCAGATTGTTAATTAGTGCATCAAGTTTTTCCTTGGCCCATACCTACTGAAATAGATCACTATCATCACAACAGTATGCCTCATGGAAGCAGAAATGATGCTTTATGGGGCACTTTGATCCCATTTGTCCCATCTAAAGAAACCTCTTCACATTTCCCACAGCCTAATGATATTTTCCAGGGCTCTAGTGTATATGCTAGTACAGGATATGCTCTGTAAAATTTGAGACAACTCCATTCACTTGGATGTGGATGGTAACCATAGAGGTAGATGGTATACAACCTGGACAACTTGGATGCCTAGGCCTGCAGGTTTTGTGACCTCTGGGATCAGAACCTTTTCTTTTTGTTCTTGTACTTTAGCTGGCTAAATTCTGCTTAAATGCTTTAATGCTAAATATTCTGGTTTGTACACAGGAAACTCTCTGAACATGGGTGAAAATTTGCTGCTCTTCATGTATTCATTATTAGAATAGAGAAGTATAAGGATGAGGCAAAATCAAAATATATATCCATCTCTACGTGCTATTGTTGATTTTGTAGTTGATTATTTGTCCCTTACTCGAATTTGTTATTGGTTAATCTGATTATTATTATAAGGAAAAATCTTGTGATTGTTTTTTTGGGTTTTTTTTGTTTTTGTTTTTTTTTGCTTTTTGGTATGTGGGTAGCTCCCTGGCTGGGAATCGAACCCAGGCCGCAGCACTGACAGCGCCAGTGCTGAAGCCTTAAGCCACTACACCACCCGGGAACTCCCCTTGTGATTGTTTTATGTATGTTCTTTAATATGGGTGCACAAAAGGCCTTAGAGTATAGAAAAAAATAAAAGTTGATTTTTTGAAGTGGGAGGCTACTGTTGTTTTTTGATACTGGCCCCCAGGCAGAGATTATTCGCACATCTGTTGATTTTTTTTCATGTTGCACACATTTGCACCTTTTTTTTTTAATGTTGACTGAATCACTTAATTGTAGAGGAGCATTCATTTTAATGTAAATCTTACAATATTACATGAGTGAATGTATGAAAATAGCTTGGAACCGTTCAAATTGGGCAGAATTCTGCTTTGATCATAATGTGCCTTTTCAGCATTTAAATAAACTTGCAACATATGCTGAAAAACATGTGTAATAAGTGAGTGCCTCTTGCATGATGACTTATCTGGAAAAAATAAATCATCATTTAATAGAATTCAAAATTTATAAAATAATTTTAACAACTAACAATGTGATGATATGATTAGCATCTTATAATGACAAAGAAGTACCTGGCTACTGCTGATTTAAAGAAATAATTTTTAAATTTAAAATGCTATAAGATTATAATCAGTTTTGGAAATGTTTGAAAATAGAACATTTAGTAGACAGCTATATAATACTTTATTACACTCATATTTTTTCACTTATTTTTCATTTATGCTATTTAAAACACATCAACAAATATGACAAATTAATTCGATCTTTAGAGCAGTCAGTAAAAACAATGAAGTTATCAATATCCTTGAATCATGATGAGACGAGAAGAATTAATAAGGACAAAAAAGTTTCCAACAAACAGATGACTAGATAACAATAGCTTTTGAAAATTGCCTTGATAAGATTGTTAATTAATGGCAATTATCTAAAGAATCTTTCCATCAGTATCCTTGAGATGCAGGGAGGAATTGTGATATTATGAGCATAACTCTAGACACTCCCTGTATTACTGTGAGCACATAATTAACTGCTCTGAGTTCTTTTCCACATGTGTAAAATTGAAGTAAACAATGCTTTTGGTTACAAGTTAAAAAAAAAATCCATCTAACAATGGCTTAAGTATATTTAAGTACTGTGAGTATACCAGGGCTTTCCAGAAAGTATCCAGCCAGGTAATTTGAAAAATAAAGGCATTTATGGCTGGATAGTTTCTGGATAAACCTCGTATTATGAAGTAAATCATGAAAAAATATATGGGAAATTAAAAAGAACCAGAAAATATAAGAAACAATTACTATAGAAAAGATAATCCATCAATATTTAATCAAAAGCAATACATCCGTCACTTCAAAAAATTGTCTCTGAAATCATGAGCCATTATTTTTACTTCCCAGGTCATAGTCATTGTAAAACAAATTCAAAGGCGAATCTACCTTTCTTTTGGAGACACTTAGATAAGACTACCAGAAAAGCTTCAATTGTACTTAACACAGTACACTATTACTAATTCAACATATGCTTATTGATTGTCTGTTCTGTGCCAGGTTGTGCATTTGGGAATCTAAAATCAAAACAAAACAACAGGAAACTCCAAAGCAACACAGTATATGTTTCTCACCCTTAAAGATTTTATGTTAATTTGAAAATAGTGCTAATATCGATAGATAAGTTTTCTCCAAGCTGTCATCTATGTGAAGTTTCAGAGAACTCTTTGGGAATGTCCCACGGAGCCCATGTCAGCATATCCTGAACCAAACTCCCCATGGTTCCCACTTGCCCACTTCATTTTGTCACACTTTCTCATCTGAGTTAGTGGCATTGCCATTGACTTTTCTCTCAGGCCTGACCCTGGGCATCATTGTGTCTTCTAACACTCCCTCCTCCCAGGTCACGATACTATCAGTTCTACCTCCTAAACAATTACTTTAACTCCTTGTCATTTCTCACCAGGATTATTTTTGTGCTTCTTTAATTGATCACCCTGCTTCATAAGTCATTTCCTTACAATCCATCTCCCACAGGACTCCCTAAATGTTCTTTTGAAAATGTAATCTAATCACTTCTCTACTTAGCTTAGAAATATTAACTGGCTCCCAGTCAACTGCAGGGAAAATCCAAAGTCCCAAGCGAGGTATATAGGACCTTTCATGACTGAGTCTCATCTCATTTCTCACAACTCCTGCCCTCACTATTTATAATACAAGAAAATTGAGTTTTTACAAATTCACAGAACATACCATTTGATTTTAAACCTTATTGTATTGCCATGCATTTTTCTCATTCTGAAAGAGTTAAACTTCTCCCATCCCAACTTTTCCCACTCCCAACTACCATTCAGAGAGTTAAACGCTCTCTATTTTTGGCAGTGTATCCTTTGTTGATGTGTCTATTGTAGCATTGATTAAACCATATTACTTTTTTTTACTTTTTTTCATGTCAGATATTTTAAGGAGTAACCTCTTTGAGGTTAGGAACTGCACCTTCATTCACATCCATCTCAGCCACCTTTCACAGTACCTGGCCCTCTGTATCTGAGGGCTTCATATCCTTAGATTCAACCAACCATGGATCAGACATATTCAAAAAAATACAATTCCAGAAAGTTGATCCCTAAGCAATACAGATAGCAACTATATACATAGCATTTACATTGTATTAGGTATTGTAAGTAATTTAGAAGTGATTACTTCTAGAAGGAAGATATATGCAGGTTATATGCAAATACTACACCATTTTATATAAAAGACTTGAGCATCCACAAATTGTGTTATCCAAGGAGGTCCTAGAACCAGGGTCCAGTGGATACTGAGGGACAACTGAATTGATCTACTGAGCATCTATTTGGTGTTCAATGTAACTTTGTTGTATAATATGAATGGATGAATGAACCAAAGAATGTTAAGTAGTATTATGAAACTATGTGTGGCATAGCAAGATAAATACAGAGGTCAAATTTAAACTGGGAAAATAAAAATTCTAGCCAAATCCCTGATCAAGGTGGAACAAAATGAGATGATTGGGAATTCAGAATAGGTATGTCAAAACTGGGATTACTTTTGTTAGCAGTGTAGGGGAACGAATCAGAGTTGGAGTAAATTGTTGATAATGATCATACTCAACTGACAGAAGCTCTCACG
This sequence comes from Lyroderma lyra, assembly GCA_004026885.1. Classification (NCBI taxonomy): domain Eukaryota; kingdom Metazoa; phylum Chordata; class Mammalia; order Chiroptera; family Megadermatidae; genus Lyroderma; species Lyroderma lyra. Next base: position 829,994 of record PVJL010000014.1, read on the forward strand.
TGGTACATTAGGCAATGAGATGACCACAGTGCAAAGTGATATGCGTGTGGGTCGTTTTTTGACTGCTGTGTCTCACACTCTGGGGGATGGCACCCTATGTGAGTCTTGAATTCTGTGATTGTCACCTCATAGGTAGATTAAGTGCAACGGGGTCATAAAGATACTATGTTTTTATAAAAGTTAACAGTGTGTTGGTGACATAAGAGAAAGCATCACAGAAAATATGTTATTAAACTAAGCCTTAAAGGACTAAGAATTTAAGTGGGATAGGAGGAAAAAAATGTCCAAATTGTTGGGCAGCATAGTAGTGGCAATCAGGCCTAATTAGGAAACCGAAAATAGTTCAGACAAGGTGCAAAAATTTACATGAAAGAGTGTTGGAAATAGAATTAAGATTATAGATAGCTGAATGCCAAATCTTAAGAAATACACATCAGTTAAAGGTGCCATTGAAGGAGAATGACACCACCGAAGTATAATGAGGACGATGATGAATCTGGCAGTAGTAGTAAGAACTGAAAGTCATGTCACGGAGGTGTCATTTAGTTGCGAGTGAAAGAAATCCAATTCAACTGGCTGAACAAAACCAGACCATTTTTATTTTTCCTGTTCAAATTTTAAACTATTCTAAAAGATACAAAATGGATATATTTACTTATGTATCTGAAAAAAATCGATGACTAGTTTCAGGAATGGCTGAATCCAAGTCCTTGAACAATTTAGTAACCAGAATGGTGCCTGAAGTGCAATGTCAAGTTGCAGATGTGTGGCCAGGTCTGAACCCACAGTGATGTGATCTTCTTTCTCTCAATGATTGTGTTGCATGTCTGTTTATGTGTGGCTCACCATTATATACTCATCACCTAGCCTAACAACTGATACACAATATTTTTCCTTAATTTTTATTTTGACACTGTTTTCTTTATTTCTGACATTATAATAAGCATGCGATAAATAACAAATGTTTTGTTTTGTAATACTGAAACCTTGAAATCTAAGAAGCTGTACACTTTGTCATCACTACTACTTTTATTTCCAAAATCATTAAGTAATAATAGTAAACTAATTGTATTAATTTCATAGCCTAATAAAGAGCTTTATTACAGTGGGCTTCTTCCAGCCCTGTTACAGTGAAGTTTTGTTCTGTTCACCAATTCAGTCCCACTGAACTTCTGGTTCTACTATGGCTTGCCCCTGGAACACCTGGGCATTGTCTCTTTATCCCCATTCCTTGTGGAAGTAAGACCATTCTCAGTCTTATTTCTGTCCCTAGGTTCACAGTAAGCCTAGTGCTGTCCCAGGAGGCCTGCAGAGTGCTGACCTAGTTGCTCTATCCCTTTTTTATTCCACAGTGGAAATGCTTTTGCTTCACCAAGTGGAAATTGAGGGTGGACTGACATAATTGCTGTGGGTAATAAAATCTTGGGTCTCTGACTCCAGATTCATGTCTTCTGCCATCCTGCCCAAAACTGTGGCAGGCTAGCATGGTGCCTTTCAGAAAAGGTAAAAGTACAATCTCAGACACTTTGCTGCTTGACAACGGTGTACGTTTCTGTAAAGAAAGCTTTTCTTCTCATTTAGGTTCTCCCTAAATCCCTGCTTTCTGCTTTTTTCTTACTACTCTCATTCTTTTGGCTTAAATTATTTTTTCCTTTCATTGATAATCCATGCAGAACAGGTTTGTTTGTTTGTTTTTAACTTATGAATACAACTCAAATTAGCATTCCTTTAATACATCTGTTTAGTCCCAAACACTCATTTCAAATCTTTGTTGAGGTAAAAGGAGAGAGCTGAATAGATGTAGGGTACAACTCTAAGACTCTACTGAATTAATTCAGTTCCTTGTCCTATCCCCACACATGTCAATCTCAAAGGTATGACTTTATCACCGTGTTTCTTAAAAAGCATTTGTGTAGCTGAGATGCACATTTCAAAGGCTATATAGGAACCAAAATGAGTCCCTTGACTAATTTTCCTTGGGTGCATTGGTCTGTTTCACACCTGATGACCTTCATTAGGGGGCCTCTATCAAACAGAAGTTGTGATTTCATTTGTAGCATTTGTTCAATAATACCCTCTTTTCACTGGATACCTGTGAACTTGTCAAACTGACACCACGAGAAGGTATTCTTTGAAATGCATTATCTCAGTTGTACAACTGCTGTTGGAGAAGCAGATCTCTAAAAATATTTTTCCAATGAAATTGATACTCATTCTGCGTTTTTACCTAGGAGTAAAAAAAATTAATAGAAAGCCTCTGCTCAGGAGTTTTAAACTATCTGGTAACAGTGGTGATCAGTCCAAACACATTAAAATTCTATTTTCCTTTACAAGTGTTTGCTGCAGATGACCCCCACTGATCTTAAATATATTTCTGTATCTGTAACTGAATAGAGGTTTTCCGTACAGCATGTTCTAATGGCACTCTGGCCTTTAGCCAACAAGGCACTGAATAAGGCTATTTTTAAAATACAGAAACTGGGAACAGCTGCAGCAATCAAATTTGATAAAAACAGAGAGGACTTTGCTTTTTTTTTTACGGTTTGTCCAAGTTTAGACTTCTTTCATAGAACCGCTTTTGTTCTGTTGTATCAAGGGCTACAAGACCAATACAGTGGAGCCCTTTTAAACAAATAAGTTTTAAAAGAATACGATGAAATAGAATAATTTTTCTTTGTACCAAGAGTATCAATGCCAAAGTATTTTAAACAATTTTAAAAAATAGTTTCCCTCTTCTAAGTGGAGGTAGGAGAAGAATGAATTATATTAATAAAGTTTATGCTTTAAAAGAAGTTTGGCTTCCCCCACCCCCAAAGCAACTTCTTGAAAAGGGAGATAAAGTCCTTAGTTTCTCGTGTTGGAAAGCTGAAAGTTTGCATTTGAACTTCTCTTACGTTCTCAAGGATTGTTAGGGATGAGGGTACTTCGAATGTTCCATTTCTGCTTTACATTACTATTAGTCATGAATGTTTCTGTATTTTCTAAACTCTGGATTAATATCAGTGCAGTTCTTTTATAAAGATAAAATGACATACTTTTAAAAATATAAAGGAAAACTTTTTCACAGAGACCTTTTGTATTTATCTGAATCCCTCAACATATCTGTACACAAGGGCTTATTCTTCATATCTTTAAAAATTCAAGCTCTTTGGAAACTTGTCACTACATGATTAATAAGTGTTGTGAGGTAAATAAATAGTGAAAATCTCCTATACTTAGTAGGATGCATGTTCTCTCTTCTAAGTGATTTCATATGTTGAATGGATTTCTCTGCTAACTTTGTAATTGGTATGACAAAGAATATTGTATTTCTTATATTTACAAATGGGATTAATTTAAAACCCCATCCAAATAAAACTACTTATGTCAACATTGATTCAATTTAGTAATCTAAAATATAATATAATCTTTTTCCTGTAGCTGTGAAGTCATAAAATTATCTTACTGCAGAAAAAGAAAAATAGGGAGGATATATTCAAAATAAAAGAATTCAGGTGTTTACTAAGCTGTATGATTTGTTAACAGGTAGCCTAGTAGGTATGATGGTTCATCTGTCTACAATGTATTATAAGCTGAAAAATGAAAATACAAATTAAGCAGAGTCTTCTTTGACATGAGTAAATTTTTCCTAGAGTCATTGATGATTCAAGAACCACTCATCTTTAAATGGTGCGGGAATGATGATACAAAGTTGTGTTATTAGAGATTGAGACAATAACAACTCCTGTCTCGGTTCTGTTCTCATGGCCTGTTCTCCATAGACATGAAAGTCTTTGGTTCTACGTTACAGCAAAACTACTTCATACACACACACACACACACACACACACACACACACACACTGTTCAAACCGGAAACGGTGGTGTTCCTGTTGTGCAGAGCCTTGAACTCAGCAGGCTTTCAAAGGTCCTCTGGCAGGACACCAGATTTCAGGATATAATCCTATATTTTACCAATAACAGAAAACTTCTAAATGAAGGTTACTGGCATTGAATTCTGTTTAGTCATGTCTGAAGACATGGTGCCAGGAGAGTAAGATTTACTTCTGGCTAGCAGTGCTTTTATGCGAATGGTCTGAGAAAGTATAATAACCCCAGTTTAACAGAATCCTTTAGTGTCTTGGTAGGAGTACAATATTTATATGTTATAAGGATAAACTGGATAGAAAAACTAGATCTGTTTTACAGTGATATTTTTAGTGTAAGTCACTATTCTTTATCATAATGTTGTCCTTATTTTAATTTTCAGCATTAAGTTAATGAGTTTAAATGCATTGCCATGTTTTTATTTTAATTTTATGGTTTTTCATAATTGTTTTTTTCATATTTCATTGAAACTGGAATAAGTGAACAATAAAACACGTCCTTATTGATTTTCACAGCTCTTCTAGAAATTGAATGTAAAGACTGTATATTCACATGTAAAGTAATATGGCACTACCCTCTAATAAACTGGATTTTAATTTGAGTATATTTTTTTACTTGTTGGAACCTCTTAATCCTTAGAATAAGGGTGGGTGATCTCTCTGGTGACTTCACCCCCTTAGCAGGCATCAGTGTTAGGGCACAGGATGTCCCTCCAGAAGCTATTCAGTTTGCTGACATCAGCCATCATTCATGAGCACTTGCTTTGTTTAGTGATGGAGTTGATATGAGGAGACAAGTGAAGTAGCTTGCTTTATGGAAGAGGGCAGGGGAGGCATGGCGCTGGGAAAACGTCCCTACACACATGAATGGTTCATTCACACAGAAAGCGAGCCACAGCCTTTAGTCCCTCCATGAAGCCTTATGAGAACAAACTGACTTAAGAAACCAGAAGCAGCAGTGTTCAGATTCACTGCTAGCTTGGGCTCTCGATGCTCTCCACTTACATCTACTTTTAACTCACATTGTCAGTTTCAGGAATAGATTGCTGTGGGAATTCTTTAAGCTGGTTCTCTTTAGGCCTTATGAATGAAGCGTTTATGGTTTCTTGCATGTCCCAGGATGAAGATCACTTTTAAAGTACACCTTCAAATCACAAAGTGATTTGAAAACCCTGAACCACTTTGGTCACAGTAAGGAAGAATGCTGACAATATGCCACACTGTGATTTCTGTTTTTTCCTTTTTTTGGATTCATTTAGGGAAGTTCAGAATTTTAGAATGAAAATACAGTTATAGTCAGCTCTAACTGGTTGTTTTCAAAAACCAGATGGCTTTAAAGGAGATGATCAGATCCATTCTTTTAAAGTCATTTTTAAAGGCAAGCATGTGATTTCATTTTACATATATATATATATATATATATATATATATATATATGTTGGAAAGTATGAAGTAATATGAAAAATAGAGGCATTTATGGCTGGATTTTTTTCAGACAGCCCTTGTATATAGTTTCTGTATACATACCTTAACCCCTTATTTGTTTTTTTGTTTTTATTTCAATAGGAAATGAGCTATTTCACACTGCTAGATGTTCCAACTAACTCTAGTTAATCTATTTATGTACCAGACACTAATCTTTTTAGTTTTTACATTTTAACCGTTTTGGATGGAAATAAGTTCCAAAAAGTATTTTGTATTTCTTAGCATTCTTATAGAGATTCTTCAGGGTATAAATCATACCTGACCTCAGTAGTCATTGTAAATGAGAGTTTTATACTATATTTTAATTTGGTGATAACATCCAAAACTATTTAACAGTACGATTATTATTGTACCATTTCAAGGTTTTATATGTATATTTCTTTGTAGATTTTTTCTTTTCCATCACTGATAATATTTATAGTTAGTTATTACTATTTTCTGTATATATGAGTGCATGGAATGTGGAGTCAAGCATACCTATTTGAAAAACCTGCTTTTTTAACTATATGTGAAAACTTGGACAAGTAACATAGTTTTCTCATCAGTAAAATAAGGAGAATAATACTAGCCTCCAGTGATTTTTTTTGAGTCTTAAATGGAAAAATACCTGTAAGTCCCTGAACAGAGAGCCACCCATAGAAGACATAATATATACTCTTTCCATTTCCTTGATAGACCTATAATTACATAGCATGTTCCATGAGGTGGTAAAAGTCTGCTTTTATGTTTATATACTTGTACTGTGAAACAGTCCAAATGAATAAATTTTTGCTTCACCTCTGTCCACTCACCTGTTTTCTAATTTGCATTTTCTAATTTATGGGGGTCTGGGAAAACAGCTACTTATGCTCAGGAGAAGTCATCTAAATTAAGAATCAATGAGTGACAGATGGACATGTTAAGGAAGATTCTTCAAAGCACTTACTTTGGTGGATGAATTTCATATGTACCTTGGCTTTTTTAAAGTTTAATCTGGGTCCTCAGGCATGTTTCCAATAGTTACTAGATAAATCTACCCACTCTCAGAAGGTCAGCTCCATACGTAGCCTGGTGTCACCCTGGCCTAGTAAGGACTTACTAGATGGTGATATAATTAGCAGTTTATGGTGATTTAATTACAAAATGCCCATGCTGAGTCACTGAATGCACCCCAGGACGTGGCATCTCACAGTGGTTCAGCATGTTGCTGGACACCGTGCAAAAGGAGAATGCCCTGCCCTACCGCCTTCCTGTCACTTCAACACACACTATATTCTATGAACCACTGAAATGCTACAACCCACATTCAGTCTGTGTTTGTAATGCATCCTCTTCTGTTCCCTCACATATGGCAGTCTGCAACAATTACATAATGAGACATGTTATCAGAGCATAACTGTCAAAAATGATGAAACTAGGCTATGAATAAGTATTACCCACTTATTAGCTGTACTGCTCCTGTGCTCTCGAATCTGTACTTTACCCCTGACTTTCGGATTTCACATTCTGATTACCTGTAAAGTAAAGTAAAGCAGGATTGACAACATTATGGAAAAGATTTGCAAAGTCAAAGGCAAGCTAAACTCTACAGTAGGGTTTCTTACCATTCCTGTGCTATAGTCCTTTTTGCAAGTATGGTTTAATCTACAGACTTCTCTCAGTGCTCTGTGTGTGTGTGTGTGTGTGTGTGTGTGTGTGTGTGTGTACACACACATATATAGGCTAACAGTGGAAAACAATTGTATAGAAATACTGTTAAAATTTCTATTTAGTAATATATGTGCTTTTTTATTAATAAAGTTACCTTAAAAATCTAACAGGGGATCAATAAGTATTAAGATTTAAAAGTAATAATTAGGATAAATAGCATTTAGAAACATTGCAACAACTATAATGTCATAAGGAAATATCTGTGATATCTGTCAGTGAAAAACTCCCAGTCATTTCTACTACAACTACGGCTTCTCACCTAAATTTATACTTCCAAGACGTGCTTAATTTTAATTACATTAGTGAAAATAAAGTTGTATTTTTCTGCATTCAGAGTCACTGACTCTGTGTTGAGAATCCTGTTCTAATACGACCCAGTTTGGTTTATTTCATGCCTTTCTTCCTTCTCAAACACCTTCTACAATTGTTTTTTTTTTTATTTTCAATATGAAAATATAAAATCTGACAGGTTACCTTGTCTCTATTACTCCCTTGGAGCCATTTGGGAGGACATATAACTCTTTCAGAAATGTACTGTTTTTCCCCTGAATAAAAGCAACATCTTCCTCGGGTTAGACAAACACTTCCAAGTATCAGGATGTCAGGATTTCTCAATAGTTGGGAGGTGACTCTCACAGGTGAAGCTCTCACCTGGATTTCCAGGTCTGCATGCAACTTTGCCTTCTTATCTATGATTCTACTTTCTTTTCCCCACACTCAACAAAGACAAGCAGGATGCAGTGACTGAGCATAATGTTGAGTGTTAAGCTGCTCTAATTTCTTTTGTAATGAAGTTATTGGGAAACTTGGCTATTTCATGATTAATAACAAATTGATTGTGAGAAAACTCATGGTAAGCAGTGGGTGAGACGCTGTGGTTCAGAACAGCTGTTGTACACAGAGGTACATGCACAGAGGTACATGAGGAATGAGTACTCAGACATCATGTCTCTCAGGCCACCGTATGCCATTTCACAGTTAAAGCAGCAGTGCTGAAGTGAAGACCTCAGTGGCCAGAAAGAGTTAATGTTTCTCCTAAGCAGAGGTTGCTACTTTTCTCTAAAGGTCCACGTAGTCGATATTTCAGACTTTGCGGGCCATATGGTCTCAACAACTCTGCTATTGTAGTGTGAAAGCGGATGTAGACAAAAACCTAAAGGGATCAGTATGGCTGTGTTCCAATAGAAACTCATTTATGAACACTGAAATATGAATTTTGTATAATCTTAAGATACCACAATATATTTTTCCATTTTGTAAACATGGCAAAAGCATTTTTAGCTCAAGAAGGCATGCAAAAAACAGGCAGTGGACCAGATTTAGTCTACGGGCTGTATTTTGCTACTCCTACTCTTAAGTATGAAATCAATAGCCAGGTAGCAAACCAATTAAGTAGGTTCATCTGGTTGGTTATGACATCCCAAAGGGGCTGGCACTTAAAATAAATTTTAGCTAGAATGTGAAGTGAGAAAGTCTTTGATATTTTTAGATGATACCACATATAGAAACAGAGTTCAAAGTTTTATAGATAGAAACTATCTTTGTCTAAAATCAATCAGGACCTTGATCTCAAAGACAATATGAAAGAGGCATCAATTGTACACAGACTTTGCAGACACTAGTATCAAAAAATGTGCAAGTATTATGGGAGCAAAAAAGTATAGCATAAACTGAGAGTTTCTTATTTCTTTTTTTTTCTGAGCACCTAATTTGAAAGAATATGAAATTTATTTATCTTTACCAGAGTTAGTAAACATTCCACTATTTTTACATAGTTCTTTGTGTTAACAAGAACACCTAGGTATTCTAAATCCATAAGAAATATCTTCATTACTGATTATTAATGGTGGGATTGAGTGTCAGGGCATTTTTAGCAGGAGAAGAACAAAGACAAATGAAAAGAAAAATAGATGAAGGGTGGTAGACACCAGCAATATGGTGTGGGTGTAGACGATTCCTGTGATTCATGGAAAATTTAGGGCTCACAGATTAACTCCGCTGTGAGAAAGTGTTGAATTTCTTGTACAATAGTTCCTATCAACCAGATCATTATAAGATTAGCATAAAATTTCACCTATTTAAGAATCAGGCAGTGTGAAATATATAATACTAAATATGAACTTTAATCTTGTTGTCATTGTTGTTTTATAAATATCACCAGACACGCACCTGGGCTTTTAGTGCTGGCCCCAGTATAGTTTTCTGGTTGACATATATCTGCAAAATACGTATATTAACACTTGGGCTATAGAGCCAAGCAAATTTTAGTGCCGGCTACAGCTGAAAGAATATGTTTCCATTCCTTGTCCATCTGTTCTTGGCAACATTAATTTAAACTAGAAACACAGAATAAGTTTCATGAGAAATAAGTCGAAAGAGGGTTTAGAACAGCAAGGTGAATGCTCTAAGTTATTAGGACTTGTTAACATTTGATTCCGTAGCTGGAAGATTGTGTTTACTGGGAGAAATTTCATGCTGCCACGATAGCTTAAATTTTAAAAAATACTATAATGCTTTTTTTTTATCAGTTTACTGCAGTAGCTTGGTCATTCTTTCAGTTAAAGGACTTTTTAAGGGCTTATATTAAATTTGCCAGTGATGCTGAGCCCAACAAACTTTGGGATTTCAAAGAGCTTTTTGCTACATATTTGAACTACACTGAAAATGTATCATCTACATCTCTGAACTCCATGCTAAAATGGATTTATTAGAAGGGAATAAAGGATTTCTATGCAAAATAGATTCCAAACAAAACATCTCTGCTTGTTTTTCTTCAAATAGAACCTCAGCTATTACACGATCACCTTATATAATCATCATACCCTCTCACTCTATGCCACAAACTCCCAGTATTTCTGCTACTGAAACAATACTAAATTACTTATTTACACTTTAAAATTCATGAGAATGTTAAAATAGAGCAGGACTATATGTGTGCACCTAGAATTTTACCTCCAAATCAAGGATGTGGGTACTCTGAGCTCAGTGGATAAGGGATGGGCTATAGGTCATGGCTAGGCTCTATGGGATTCTACTGATGTGAATGCAACCTTTACTTTCTGGCTGAGTAAAAATCTTCAGGTTGAGAAGGGACCTTGAAGCCCACGCGGTGCAACCACCCCTCCTCTGTAAGAGATGTTTCTATCATTGTTTAAAGTCTCTCCTTTTGATATGGCCGATGTATCAAATCTAGCATAGTGGTTATGCACCAAAGTGATTGGGTTCAAATTGTGGCAGTCACTTCTTAGGTATGTGGCTATGAATAAATTAGTTAACTTCTCTAATTTTCAGCTTTTGTATCTATTAAGGGCAATAATCAGATTCGTCTTAATATTGTTTTTTAGGTGGCGCAAATGAGATGATATATAGGAAGTGATTAGTCCATTGACAGGCAGTTAGTAAACACTCAACAAGCAATGCCTGTTACTCTTAGCCTCTTTCTTCTGTCCTCTGTTAAAAAATAATGAGTGTACTGTGATGATTATCTAATCGACTCCAGATAGTATTGTCATAGCATATTCCTTATTGTCAGAAAAAATTTCAAGAAATGAATATTGTTTCTTGAACTTCTGCACAAAATTACTCTGGACAAGCCACTCAATGATTTAGAGACTCCGTCTTTTTATCTCTAAAATGAGAAACTTTAATTCCACAATCTCTTAGGTCTTTTATTTGAGTAATTTTTAAAAATCTTGTTTGACAGCATATCCTCATACTTTATTTATAGTGCTGAAATGTCTATTTGCTGCCAAATATCTGATGTGGGATGTATAAATGTTCCACATATACATGTGGAATAACATTAAGTTTGTTGATGTTAAAAACTACTGGTATATTTTTTGGCATTATTTGGCTCAGAATCCATTCTTTCCATTTTGTTTTAGAATAAGCTGACAGCAAATCTTTTCCCACAGCACCTCAAGGTTTAGTTAAACTGAGAGTTTCAAAAGTAGGCCATCTTTTCATTACTTTCAGTATCTAAGACAGAAAACCTTCCTTTATGGAGTAGCTTTCGTTTTTTATCTCCCTAATACCTAATGGCATTAAATTATGCACATGTGCATGCGAGTATACTGTAACTTGTGGTGCTTCTTTTTTTTTTCCTTTCAGATCTGAGTGATCAGCTGCTGGAGGTGGTTGGCTTGGAAGGAGCCATGGAGATGGGGCAAATATACACAGGCCTGAAAAGTGCTGGGAGGAGGCTGGCTCAGTGCTCCTCTGTGGTCATCAGGTAGTTCTTTCTCCATAATAAGAAAGGGGGGTGACATGGCATAACTACAAACTAATTACAAGTACGTAGAACGCTGATAACAATATTTGTCTTGTGTCTCAAATTATCAATGATTAATACCGATATCTTTCAAAATAATAAAGATTTTTCAAAGTTTTGGTTAGCTCTGACTTATCAGATTCATTAGAAGTAGATTCTCTCTTATTGAGGCCATGGATACAATTCTGACATACAAATTTGGTGCCCTCTAATCTGATTTACTTACTGAAGCATCGAAGTATCTGCTAGGCAAGTTACCCAATGAAAACACCATTGAAGCATTATTAACTTAAATTCATTTGTGGACTAAAGTGCATTAGTGTTGCTATAAAATTAAATAATGAATTATTTTGAATTAAGATTTTATATGTATTAAATTTGAACCTTGTCAAGAAATATTTTTCCAAAATTTGACCTGTAGAAAAAGGGGGGCGTATTTTGACCCAAAGGTGCAAACATGGATTATAGCACAGATATAATTGCTTTTATTTATATAAAAGTATTGATACTGGAAAGTCTGAAATATCAAACACCTGTTTTCCTAGATCTGCAATGTGAGTTGTGTGAAAACAAGGAGCCTCTCTTGGCTGTAGGAATTCTGATTTTTATCATTACATATAAACACTACATTTTTTATTTGGCATCAGAATTTTTGTTTATATCACCACATTAACCAGGTAGCTCTTAACATTCCCGTGACCAGGGTACCTTCCAGGGTATTTATTAGTAATCAAGAGTTGAAATCCCTTTCCGAAAAGATAACTCTAGAGCCCAGCTTTTACAGTATTTGCATTCCCTGGTCTCACATCTTACATATTACACATAGTCTGTTATGTTATACTTAAAATAAAATATGTTCTTTCAGGACAAGCAAGTCTCTGCCAATGCAGATTGATGGGGAGCCGTGGATGCAGACCCCATGCACAGTGAGTACAGAGTAGTTGAAATGCTATGTCAGTTCCATTTGAGCTTTCCAGATAGCTATAATCCAGCTACTAACTAATCACATACTCTTGTAACTAAAAACTCATGATATGTAAGCTTTGGACCTGTTACCATGTACCTTTTTCTTTCTTATTCATGGGGCAGAACCATTGCATTCAGGCTTTAGACATTATACGAGGTCGGACAATCAGTTTCATGAACTCATCCTAGAAAAAAATGCTACATATCTCATTGCTGAATATCACTATGGTCACCTTCAGAGTACTCCCCTTGGGAAGCTAGGCACCAATGCCAGTGCCTAGTCCACCCTTCAAAGAAGTTTTAGAACTCTTTTTCTGGAATGACTGTCATCATGCCCAAAATCTGACAATAAATTTTGTGAACGCAGTTGCCACCGTACGTTTATGTTGGCAGCACTGCAAACAACTCAGTAAGATGTTGGAAGGGTTGACTAGGTACTGATGTCGGTGCACAGTTTTCCGAGGGGAGTACTTCACAAGTGCCCACAGTGATACTCAGCAATAAGTTGTGTAGCAGTTTTTCTAGAATGAGCTCACAAAATCAGTTGTACAACCTCATATGCATTTGGCAGTGATTTAGCTTTAGAATGTTTGTTTGTGTTAGCCTAAATATAACCTTTAAACACCATTAGATTGATTATCAGCTCTGGAACTAAAAAAAGAAAAATATTGATAAAGTTTCTCTTAACGTTTGTTGTACTTGGTTGAGAACACCTTATGAGAAAATTATTTATGGGACCTTCAGACACTAGTCTCTCTGTATTTATTACCCATCTGTTGTTTTTCTTCCATTTGGGGATTTGAGGGCTTTCTTCTCTATAGAAAAATGCCTCCTATAATTATTTTCTCTATAATGAGATATTATTTAAGTCAGACATTTTATACCCCTAAAATTTCTATTTTCATTTATATAGTGAATATTTATTGCATTTCAAAAATATGCTGGGCACTGTGCTTGGCACTAAGAATAGTAATATAATTCTTAATATAGCTCATGATCAATAATAGAACATTGAAATAAAATACCAGGGAATAGACCATGATCAATAATACAGTTGTCTTTAAGAAACTTTAATAGGAGACTAAATAAATAAATATAAACATATATAATAGATATAACTTCAGATTACAAGAGTCATGAAAAAATCAAGCAAAACCATGAAGAGGAACTGAGTAGAGTTGGTAGGATACTGTGGATCTGGGAGGCCTTTTGAAAAGAAGAGTCAAAATCTGAGTGTGCTAAACAAAAACAGTAAGGAGGATGGTGTGACCAAAGTTTGTGCAGGTAGGAGGAATGTAGTAAGAGGTAATACAGAAAAAATGATCTATTAAGAATGATGGTAGAGAGTTAGCATCTGATTCTAAATTTAATAGGAAGCTCTTGAAGGCTGTAAGCATCATCCGATTTACATGTTTAAGGTTCACCTTGGCTGCCCTATGGAGAATGGATTGTACAGACTGGCTACTGGGAGACAGGATCTATCAGAGTAGTCTGGTCTTGGGCAGCAATAGTGGCAGGAAAGTGGATGGATTTGAGCTATATTCTGGAGCTGGAACGGAAAGAGTTTGCTAATGCGTCCCTCGGGGTGGAGGGTGGGGATGAGAGAAAGAGACAAATCGATGTTAGCTCTTACCAATGACTGATGGTGCCTTTTACTATATAGTTAAGATTGGGTGGGAAACTGATTAGGAACTGACAGGGGAGGTCTTAATCTTAGATTAGTAAAGCATTGTGCTAAGTTCTGGTATTACATGCATTTTTTAGAATTGGGGTATAATTGACATGCCACATTATATTAGTATTTATTAAATATTTACACAAACTCTAAATAGTGGTTACCACCATTTTTCAGATAGAAAAAACTGAGGTTTTGGAAGGTTAAATACATTACTTAAGGTCAGATATGGAGCAGATATGAAACTTACACTCAAGAGTCTGATCAAAGCCCATTCTCAGGGTTCGCTGGTGGTGTAGTGACTAGGCTTCAGTGCTCTCAACGCTGCAGCCTGGGTTCAATTCCCAGCCAGGGAACCACCACCACACACACACACACAAAAAGCCCATTCTCTTAACCACTAGTTTAAAGAACTTTAGCTACAGATGCCAAGCAATACAGCATATAATATAAGAGGGAAGTTTTAATTGTACCTTTCAGTGACTTTACTGTGACGCTATTGGTTCAGTCATTGTTCATTGCACATACATATGACTTTCTGTTTATTCCTCGTATATTCCTTTTAGCTACTCAAACCCCAAGTTTGTGAAATCCATTAATTCTGTAAGAATAATATAAAACAAACCGGTCTAAAAATTGCTTCAGACTGACTACTTCTTATGCTTTTTGTTCTCTCTCTGTTCTCAATTCAAAGTACACTTTAAAATTTTTCTTGTTCCTCTCGTTAACAGCATATAAACACTTACATTTTGTTGGTTATTGTCACTCTCCCAAGAACACCTCGAAGTTCACATTTATGCTCATATAGAGGTTAAAGGTGTTGTTGCTGTTGTGAGTGGTGATGGTGGTGATGGTTGTTAGGATTATGGTGGGTACAGCGGTGGTCATGATTGTGATGGTAAAATCAGTGGTGAATTTGTGGTTATGGTGATGATGGTAGTTGTAACGATGGTGGTGGTGATGTTTACAGTGATGGTGGTCTTGAACTGTACTATAGTGATGGTTGTGATGGTGGTAGTAGTAGCACTATTTTTGTCTTTTGTAGGTCAATTTTCATCAGCCTAGGTCACAAGAGAATAAATGAAAGGCAATGAAACCAAGTTAGTACTCTGTATTCCTTTGCCTTCTCCTCAGAAAAAAAAAGGTAGATTTAGTGTCTATGCCATGTTTTAAATCAAGAGAGATTAATGGCAATAATAATATCTAACATTTATTAAGCTTTTAGTCTGTGCTATATACAGTTTGAGACACTTGACCTTCATTGACACATTTAATTCTCACAAAAACCTATAATTACCTCCTTTTAAAACAACTGAGGCAGACAAAGATTAAATAATTTGCCTGATTCCACACAAATAAGAAGTGGCAGAGTAGAAACTGAAATGCAGGTGTCCTGGCTCTGCGGTCTGCAGTCTTCATAGGGATTCCCCACTGTAGATGTCAACCTGAAAAGGCCCTAGGCCATCCTTGTAACAGAATTTGTGTGGCCTTTAGTAAATCACATATTGCCTTTCTCCAGCATTTAAGTCTGTATCTATTAAAATCTAATTAGTGTCTTAGAATAATTTTTCCTTATTTCACACAGGACTTGTAATGATGCATTTATTGTTTTCTTTCAATTAATAATTGGACATTCATTCTGCCTATTAATTATCATGATCTATATAATTGTTAAATTAATAATACATTTTATATAACTCATATTTAATTTGCTCTCCTTGTAAACTCTCATTCATTTAAAACATTTATTACTGTCTACAGTGGGCCAAGAACCGT
>PVJL010000014.1:845819-861702 GCA_004026885.1 Lyroderma lyra
AGTGATGTTTGCACAACAATGTGAATCTACTTAATGCTATTGAACTGTATACTTAAAAATAAATAAAATGGTAAATTTTGATACATACATTTTACCACAATAAAAAAATTAAAATAATATTTACTTACAAATTTCACCAATCCTGAGTATAAATATAAGGAAAAGCAAAAACCAAAGCACTTTAACTCTTCAAATGTATACTATGTAATTATTTTTATGACCTTTGCAATTATCTCACACTAAAGTAGTTAACAGACATTTGTTAAGTAGTCTTGTGTTTACAATTTTGTAATAGTCACTGAGTTAACAGAGAATGGATTATATAATTATTAGCCATCTTAATAAGCATGTCAAGTTAAAGAGGCAATTAGTTCTAGAAGACTTCATATTGAAATTGTTCTTAACGAGCCTTTCTTTAAGCTGGACTCTAGAGCCTGTTTCCCCCTCTCTATCTTCTTCCCCCATCCTTCCTCCTGAACATGTCAAACACACTCACTCTGTCGTCAATGTGTTCCCATTATGGAAAGAAGAAAAAGAGCAATTTTGGGAGGAGGAAAGGTAGAACAGTAAGATATGGAAGGTCAGAGACTGGGTCAGATTTCGTTTTGTATCTACACAAGCGGCCCTCCCCTCCCTCCTAATTATTATAAGTGATAGGTGCCCAGGGAAGTTTTGTTAAGTGAGGAGTGATCATACTAAACTTTAAACTTAACGTAACCAAAATGAACTCATCATCTGTTTCCCTCTGTGTCCTCCCTAACCACCAAATACTGCCTTCTGGTTACATTTCAAAACTCCTGCTCCTCCCCTTACAGTACTGAGTTAGTTATCCTTATGCATCTCGTGTTCCCCAAGCTAGAGACCTGAGAGTCATCCTATACTTCTCCATACACCCAAATTGAGTTTCCAGATCCACATATTTAGGAAATGTTTTCCTTTCTTTTCATCCTTACAACCACTATTTTTGATTTAGCCATTTTATTTCTCTCATTCCAAGTAATAACCACATCAATCTTTCTCAATCTTCATTTATTTGTGTTTAAATTCATCCTTCACTTTTCTACCAGAATTACCACTATAAAATATTAATCTTACCATGATACTCTTCTACTTAAAATTATTTAATTACTTTCTTTCTGATAAAATATAATTTGAATCAGGCTTCCTGTTTCACCAATACCATCTCTTCTTTTTTATCTCCTCATATGCTTCCTTCTTGTCCTAATAAACTTTTCTTTTTCTTACATTAACACAACTCCTCCTTTGATTATTTCATATGTCCCTCCTCCATAAAGCCTTTCTCGAATGTCACCATTTTCTCCACTCTTCCTCCTCATCCCTGACCTCAGCTCATCCAAAAGTTCAGCCTCAGTGCTTCATAGTTTTATCTAATTATGTTACATGTAAATTACCAGCTTATTGGAGTCCAAATGGTGGTGTAGGAAGGCTCTGACCTCACCTCCTCCCACAGACACATGAAATATATACCTACATATAGAGCATTTCCTCCTGAAGAAACGCTAAGGACTGATTAAACAGCCCAGCAAAACAAATGAGAGAGGGACCACATAGAAAAGGATAACAGATGTGGTATCAAAGGGAACATTACTCTGCAGAGGCAACCTACAGTAGGGAGGGATTTCACTGAGGGCCCTGTGCACAGACTCACCTACTCCATGCTGCAGTGATAGAACAGCAATTTAAAGGCCATCTAGACTGTAAATGCAAAACAACCCAGTTTACTAACCATAAGACACCTACTAAACAGGTAGGGGGCAGCAGTATGTGTATATGTGTGTGTGTGTGTGTGTGTGTGTGTGTGTGAACTTAATTGTCAGATTTCAGATTTTGGGGTACGACGACAGCTCTGATGGTCATTCCAAAAAAAGACTTTCAAAATTGATTTAAAGGGTGGACTAGGCACTAGCATTGGTGCCTAGCTTCCCAAGGGGAGTATTCCAAAGGTGATGGTAGTGATATTCACCAATGAGGTGTGTAGCAGTTTTTCTAGGATGAGCTTACAAAATTACATATGAGGCTGACCTCATACGTAAAAAAATTTGAGCAATAAAATGAAATATTGCTCAGCAATAAATAATACTGAAATCTTGGATTTGTGACAACATGGATGTACCTAGAGCATATTATGCTAAGTGAAATAAACCAGAGAAAGACAAATACCATACAATTTCACTTATATGTAGAACCTAAAGAAACAAAACAGAAACACTCATAGAAACAGAGAACAAATTGATGGTTGCCAGAGGGGAGGGGTATGGGTAGATGGGTGAAAAATGTAAAGGTGAATAAGGGGTATAAACTTTCCATTATAAAATAAGTAAGTCACAAGGTATAATTTACAGCACAGGGAATATAGTAAAAAATATTATAATAACTTTGTATGGTGACATATAGTTACTAGACTGACAGTGATCACATCATAAGGTATATCAATGTCAAATTACTCTGTTGTATACCCAAAACTCGTACAGTAGACTCTCTGTTACCTGAAACTCAAGCAACTGGCACTGTGAAGCAACCAGCAGAATTGCTTGAGAGTGCCAGTTGCTTGGGTTCCAATTAACAAAGAGTCTACCCTACATTTATCCGACATCTACCAATCTTCATGGGTACTGGTTATATGAGAGTATACAGTATAATATTGTATATCAACTGTACTGTAATCAAAATAAATTTTGAAAATTATCAGCTTACCTGTCTAGCTTCTTGGTGGACATAAACTCATTGAGGTCAGGCACTATGATTTTGGTTACTTCTGTATCCCCAGAGCATAACACTGTGCCTCACACATCATTAAGCTTACAAGGCGAAATGCGTTTTCATTTGTAAATTTCTTCAGTATTTTTTGAGGTAGTGTAACAATTTTAAGAAATTCTTTCTACTAATCCTTTTATGTAGGTTGGATAGCAATTTATTCACATATTTTTAATATGTAAATACATGTAAAAGTTATATTGAGTTATCTTTATTCATTACATTCTCAAAGCAAGAAATTTCAGTGTCTCAGAGAAGAAATACTTTCTCATCGTTAAAAGATTTAACTTTGTGTTTCCTGATGTGGCAGGATTAAACTTCTTTACACCACTTTCCTCTGCCTTATCAATTATGTACTCATTTTATACATTATATAGGCTGTACTTGGAAGTATTAATAGTGATATATTAGTTATTATTTGTGATACGCTTACAAAAAGTAATGCCAAAGAGATTGTAATACAGTATCACTCTGGGTGCTTTGTCTACAATTAAGACAGAGAATTCCTGAAGCTTTCTTTTATGTTGGAGAGAATCAGAAGGAAGTCATGAACAGATCATAAGCTAAATGGTGAAATGACTACAGATAAAGTAGGACAACTCATCCAAATTATAGCTGAAGTCAAGGCAGTTTCCGGAAAGCATTTATACCTTCCTTGGTCTGATACCCTGAACTAATTGCCCAGTCTTGCTTCCAGTGTTAAATACCTTCAAGGTGCAACTCAGGCCCGACCTGGTAGTAAGCCAGTCCTTGCCAATCCTGGTTGTCTTGCTGCCTTTTGGCCTGGTCCTTGATCTTCCTAGGGCAGACACTAAGAACACCTGCCTGCTGCTGAACCCATTTCCGTGTGTAGGCCATTGTGTAAGATGTTATTTTCTGACTTCAGTGCCATTTTCCTTCCTTGGCACCATCATCTACTTGACTCAGACACTGGCTACTTTCCTAGCTTCCGCTTGGACCATCTCTTAGGAAGACTGGATCTTCTTCCTATTCCCCTGAAACACTGCCTTTATCTGGAGTTAATCTTCATTTTGACACTTGTTTTCGCAAACAGACTATTTCCAGCACAATGTTAAAATGAGAACTCTAAAAGAGTAATAGTGTTCTGGGGCATACCAAATTTTTATTTATGCATTTGTTGTTTTAAATATTTAAAACAATAATTTTAAGATGCTGGTTAATCTTAAATAATTTGCTAAGTACAAATTAATCTCAGGCCATTAAGGTAGAAAATGAAAAAATATATATAAATTAAAATTTCACCAGTCACAGAAATGTAGTGTTATCTGGATGAAGGCCAATGGAATTTTGAAGACCTTTGTATATGCTGGAGCTTTTTGGAGGAAACCATGGTAACAAGGCCTAGTATTTAGTGAGCATTTACCATGTACCAGTTTCTGTTCTGTGTATTAATATTAATTATTTATTTAATCCTCACAACAACCCTAAGATATCAATGAAGTTATTATGGTCTTTACATTATAAATTTAAAAAAATAAATAGAAATTGAAGCCAGGTGAGTCCAACAACTTGCCCGAGGCCACTCAGTAACAGGTAGAGTAGGCAAGTGGCTCTGATGGCTTTTCTCTTAGTTGCAATGCTTTGCTACTGCTCTCAGTCACTTCTCGGGGCCCTAATGTAGCTCTAATATTATCAATCAATTACAACTCTATTATTTATAACAGAATTCAATTCTGTTTCAGCCTATTTACATCTTTTCCCTTTAATACATTAGTTTTTGCATGCCAGTATAGCTACAGGCATCCATCACCTTACTGTCAGAATCACTGCTGAACAACGTAACTATGCTCATTACTCCCTGATCTCGAAATTCAGTGCTCCTCCTTTCACACAGAATAAAGTTTGGAATCCTTGTCATGGCATGAAATTATTCTCCCAAGGCTCACATCAGCCTGCCATGATGGTATATAAGGACCTCTTTCCCGAGGCTTGCTACTCATGCTGTTTGATTTTGTGCCTAAAATACCCATTTGGCATTGTGTGGTTTAGAAATAGACTCATTCTTCTGGCCTCCAAGCGGGCTACCAGCAAAGCTGTAGTTTCTTCCAGCAACTCTCTCGGACCCATGGCTTGCATTTCTTTCATCGAATCTTACCTGTAGTTTGTTATTTTGGTATACTTTTTTTTCCCTCTCTTACTCAGATTGCCTGAATTCATTATCATATCCTGTTGGGATAGATGTAATTTTTTGTTACATCAAAATCTTTCTGGAAGGCAATGGGATAGGAATACATGTACACTAAAAATAAAATAAAATCCATCCTTCAATGCCAAGCTTAACAGCAATTTCCTCGTGAAGCCTTTTTAACTCCCCATCTGTCTGAAATATTTGCCTCATCCTTTTGTACTTCTGGGACTCTCTGTTGATATCTTCTTAATGGCATCCCAATGCATGGTCCTGTATTTCGGCTGTACATGTGTGCATCCGGCTCTTCCGACATAATTGTAAGCATTTTAAGATCCATCCTTATTTCCTCTTCATACCTCTCATAGTGTCTTTTACATAATATGGTTTCTGATGAGAAATCCATAGTCATTTGCATCATTGCTCCACAATGTGTAATACATCATTTTTTCTCAGTCTGCTTTCAAGATTTTTGTATTTGACTTTAGTTTTCAGTCATTTGATTTTGATGAGTCTGGGCATGGATTTCTTTGAGCTTATTCTGTTTTAGTTTCTCTGAGCTCCACGAATCTGTTGGTTTGTCTTTTGCCAAATTGTGAACTTTCCAGCCATTATTGCTTCAAATATTTATTTGAACACCACACTCTTTCTCCTTTTCTTTCTGTAACTCCAGTGGTATGTTTTGGATACTTTGTATGTTATCTCATCAATCTCCGAGTCTTTTAGGTTTTTTTCCTTTCAGTTCTTTCTCTTGTTCATATTGGGTAATATCTTCATCTATATTCAAGTTCACTGACTTTTTTTTTCTTATTTCCATTCTGTTCTTTAATCCATCCAATCCTTTTTTTTTATTAGTCATTGTATTTTTCAGTTGTAAATTTCCCAATTTCCAATTGGTTCAATTTAAGAAAAAAATCTTTATTGCTCTGCCATTACTTCTTAGAGCATGGTTAGAGTAGATGTTGGATAGTCCTTGTCTGATCATTTGAACACTTACATTGTCTCAGGGTTACATCATTGAGTTATCTTTCGAAACTCTCAGGAAATTATCCCAAGTTGTCATTTTTTGAGACATTTTCATTTATATCCTAAATATTAACTCTGAGTATCATTTAATCTTTTTTTGTAGTTGTTTTTGTTGTTGTTATTTTAGCAGGTAATTGACCCAATTGGACTCAGATCACAAATTCTGATCTGCTTCGTATGAGTTTTAGTTCCAATGTCAGTTCAGTTTTCCAAATCTTTTCAATTTTATTCAGATTTACCCTACATTTACAAGATCCATAGGCCTGTCTGGAACCTGGGTGGTGGGCTACCTCCTAATTCAGTTCTCTAATTTGTCAGTATGGTTCTCAAGGTCAGATCTATGCATAAACAGCTCAGAAGTATACTGAGGAGATCATATACAACTTTAAGGAAAAGCATTCTTGTGCCCCCTCCACCCTTTCTATTCCAGGATCTCCCTGAAGTCTCTTTGCCTCCCAGAGCTCTCATAATGTTCTGCTAGAAATCTAAGGCCTTAGTTTCCCTGCTCTGCTATGTACTTCCTGATTGATTAGCATTTGCCTCCAGGACCATTTAATAAGGGGACAGAGAGAGAAAAAAAATATCAAGTATTCACCCATGCTTTTGGGATCGTGGTTTCAGTGGCCAGAGAAGGGCTTTTCTTCACCATGGTTATAAGCACCCAACACTACTTTGGAATTGCCAGGAGACTAGGATGGGAGAGATTGGGGATATAAATAGGACAAGGTATTTTTCCCCACTCTCTCTGACATGTAGGACCCTAATTTGCTACCCCTTGAAACAGAAAGACTGGGCTTTCCTCAATGCTCTCTGCCCGTACTTGATGTACAATTTGAGGTTTGTGGCCGTCTGTCTTTTAAGTCTAGGTTGGGAAGTACGAGAGGGGAGAAGAACCAGGAGACTCATCACTGGTTCAGTGGCACTCCGTGCTGATTCTCTTCCCCAGTTTGCCTGCTTTGCAGCATCCTCAGATAGCTGTTCCCTGTATCCTGTGCAGGGTTTGTACTTGCCTTCAGTGGGAAAGATAGGGTGGAATATGCTTCCTTCTTTTTCACCAGAACTGAAAACACTGCCACTACCCTTAAGTTTTATGGTGTGTGGCTGTTTGGGGATCTGCCTGAATTGTCCCCGTTGGGTTGGCACATGACAGGAGTGCTTATCTGCTAACTCTGAGATTTCACCATGTAGTCCCCATTTTCACATATCTTACAAAATACTAAATAAGTCGAAGAAATGCGCTAAACCTGGAATCTTAAATTTTATCCATTTTGAGAAAACTTCATTAACTTGTTTTTTATTCTTGTGGATTTAAGCAGTTGAGACAGTATTTAGCTTTCTGTCTGAGTGAAAATAACTGACCAAAACAGCATAGCTTTTCTACTCACCTCGGAGGATAAAGTTATATTTTAGTTGTTTCTCTAGAGCAGTAACAACATGGATGACGACATGAGTCTCTGTGTTTTAGATTACTTTGTCTATAGGCAAACAGATTTTAAGATTTTGCAAATAAGTTATGTGGTCACATGAGAGGCTGTTAGACTGTGAAAGTGAGGTTAGGTGAACATCCAAGGTCATGAAGCAAAGAGCTAAAAGACTAGGACTGTTCCTAACTTGTTTTTCTACTCCCAAATATGTGATTGCTTCATTAAGCTTGTTTGCCTAAGGATAAAAAGTTCAGAGAAGGAAATACAATTACTCTGAAATTTTCTGTAGTGCATGGTATTGAGTAAAGAAGCACAAGTGTAAAACAGGCATGCAGGCCAATGAGACCACAGCAAAACCAGCCTAGGAAGGACACTTACAGTTAAGAATAAAGGTGAGCCAAAATTGTTTCTAAGTGGGTCCTTTCAACCCACTTGTAAAGCTGAATACCATGAATATCCTTTCTACTTGGGAATACCATTTAATTGAGCAAATTATATTATACATTAGAAAGTATAATGATATCGGATGGATTGGGTTTTTTTTCATAATTTATGTGCTTATAGCAATCTTGATTGCTAAATATACAGTAAATATTTTTAAAGGCAAATTGTGGATAGAACTTATGTTTCCTTATAAGAAGCTACCAAAGCCTAAATGTAAACAGTACGTGGGAAGATTTATGAGGAGAATGCATAAATTTGAGAAATAGGAAAACAGCTGGAATTTGCTTATCTTTTATAGTAGGTGGGTTTCTCAATAACTACTACCTAAACTAACTGACCATAGACCTGGGAACTAAAATCTGATTAGAAATTATACAGCCTTACTACTGTTTTATATAGATTCTCAACCATTTTTATTAAAACCTCTGCATACCAGGTTTTTATTTAAAATCCATTCTAGGTTTTCATATTTTAAATGTTATTTTGAGCAAGCTGGCATCTACAACTTAAAATAGTCAACTTTTCTAGCAGAAATTTTTTTGCAGAAATTCAGTATAGTCTGAGGTTAAAAATATGTTTCACTCCTTAAAAGTAATGTTTTATGGGATTTTCATAAGGAGGGAGGGAAAAATACTGCTTAGGAAAATTACTATGAAAATAAGGACATCCCAATAGGTAGAAAACAGAAATAAGGGCCATAGACTGGGGTAGCATATTTATTTATGTTAGTGACCCCTGGACTAAAATTACTATACATCACATTACAGCAACACTAAGTCAATATTCATTATTTTGAGATTTTGCCCAAGTGTTACAGAAAATGTAGCAGTGACTTTTACTGTTTTCCCATGATCATTTACAGATAAGCTCATACGGAAAAAGACATTATTATACCATAATATTTAATATCTTTATTAATTATCTAAAAAAATAATTATATTAAAATTTATCTAGAATGAAATAGTGCCGCGAAAGTTATCTGCAGGTTTCCCTAACTCTTGAATCTCCCAAGATACCTTTATTAAATTGATTAAGTAGTATGAAATAATATTAAATGCACCAGGTTGATTTCCTGGAAATTAGTCTTGTTTTGAAATTTCGATAAGAATATTATTTTCTCATTAAAAATTACACAGCTGTTGTAACTTGACACTGACTGATTTTGTGGACACACCACTATCACGGAATTTTAAGCTGCTATAATGGCTTATTTTAGGAGAGGGGGGAAATGTCTACAAGGAAACATTTTTGTTTTTAGTGATGAAAGAAAAAGACTAACCTATAAATACTTAACAAGGAAAATACTTAACAAGGAGGTAAAGATAATGAAGATTTTTCTGACATGCATAGAAATTGTATTTAATCTAATATTTAAATACAGAATAAAGATAATCTTAAAGAGGAAATACCACTATTTTTTATTTAATTACTCTAAATCTTGATACTTTAAGGAATAGAAAATTAACTAACAGTCTTTTGCCATCTTGACATATGAGGGCTGTCCGGAAAGAATCTAGTCATGTAATATGAAAAATAGCAGCATTTGTGGCTGGATTTTTTCTGAACAACCCTGGTATTTTAATAAGCCAACTGCTTTTCTGATGGGTATAATTTTTAAGGTGTGAGTGGTAGTGAGACTCCAAAAGCAATTAAACTAAAAGCATCCTTTTCCCTAACATCTTATTGTTAAATACTTTTGAATAAATTTGCATTTATAAAGCCTTTATTTTTTTTTTCAAAGACTGGCACTTTAGTGTTTAGTTGGGTGTTTTTTTATTTTGTATGTTCCCCTGTTACTTATGCATTAATTAGTTTTGTTTACCTGTGCATAATTTTTTCTAATTTCACAACAGTTGTTGTTTTTGTAATTGACAATGCAATTTACTGCATGTGTGCTTTCTGGCCCCCAAACAAGAATGTTAAGGTGTAAAGCACCAATCTCTTCATTTCAGATTGTTAAAAAAGGGATTGGTTGTGACTAATTTCCAATTAATTTGCTGTGGTTACGGGGAACAAAACAATTGCACCTACTAATTAAAATTTAAAATATTCCAAAGTGTCATCTTTAGGTGTCTGTGTAATATATAATTTCCATTTTGGTTCATTGCTGGATCTGTAATACCCGTGAGCTTGACAGCTCTATTAATTTAAAGGCTCAGTAATACCTATTAGTACAAAACATGAAAAAAAATACCATTAATCATTTATTTTAATTTTGCAGCTCTGTCATTTTCTCAGTATGTTTTAAAATTATGATGACACCGTAATGTGCACAAATCTACCTGGATGAAGGGGAAACGGATCACACTACTTAGGAGAGATACTGAAGTACATTATTAGAGCTTAATTAATGCCAAACTGATTAGATTTGATTGCATTTTGCACAAAATATTTTAAAGAATTTTTCTTATCATATTATATTTAAAGAATTATTCCAAACATGTTATGTTTAGAATTAGACTTTTTATAGTTCTTCTTTTTAATACATTCTATTTTAATATTGTGGAATCAACCTAAATTGTTCTTTTATTCTTTATTTTGAAACTGAATTAATCATTAGTTTTGATTTAGAAAAGTTCATCTCATTTAAGCTAAAATGTAATAGACTCTTTCATCTTCATATTCTTCATAGGAATGCCTAGCCCAAATTGAACACAAGGTCCAAAAATAGGTATATTGTTATCCTCCTTTAGTAAGTAAAGACTGAGGCTCAAAAATGTGAGATGAGGCAAAAATTGAAATGAGAAATATACCAAGTATGTAATAATATTTTATACATTTATATTGATTAGATTCAGGACTGCTAAACATTCTAAAAGCAGTAAAGTGGTATGCACTTAACAGAATTTTGTCATTAGCTTTCAAGAGGACCGTTTCTTTTTCTTTATATTTACATCAAGTTCAAAAGTGAATATATTCCTCTAAAATAAGTAGTCTCCTAGTAGATGGGCATCATCAGACTACTAATAGTAGATTTGATTTATTTTCTTCCAGAGCAGTGAGAGGTCTCTCTTAAGGAGAATCACTGTAGAATCACAAGGCTTGAGCCTGACTTTCTTCTCCCATTTGCCTTGTGGTCATAACATACCTAGCTCTTCATTTCCTCTAATTTTGTGTCTTAAAATTAAAAAGTATGGCTAACACATTCTAAGCTTTTCCTCAAAGAGCAAGAAACTGTATTGTTGAAAGTTTTAAGAGTAAGCCTTCTTATGCACTAACAAAGAACAGGGTCCAGTGTTTCATAGATATATTTCCAGGGTGAGTTACAAATTCCAAATAAAAATTTGAATTAAAAAAAAAATTTTTTTTTATGATGGTTCCCTGGCTGGGAGTTGAACCCAGGCTGCAGCATTGAAAGTGCCAAAGCCTAGCCACTACGTCACCTGGGAACCCCCAGAATTAAAATTTTTTAATAAAAATACACTGAGTAGGGGGGGTTCCCTGGTGGCATAGTGGTTAGGCATCAGCGCTCTCAACGCTGTGGCCTGGGTTCAATTCCCAGTCAGGGAATTACAAAACAAACAAACAAACAAACAAAACCCAATGAGTAGCATTTAACAATTTAGTGTTTTTATTTCCTTGAATAGTCAGAACATAGTTGCACGTGTTTCATTTAAAAAGACAAAAATTTATTTTAAAGTTTACATTATAATACATTGTTTTATCCATGTGACAATTCTATGGGGTGACCATAGTAGATATTATTAGACATGATTTTCAAATCAAAAAATAAAAATTAAGAAGAGAATAGAACTGTTTCATCCAAGCTAAGTTAAGAATGTTAGTAACTTATTTCTTCATTCCTTCAACAAATGTTTATTTAATTCCTTCTTGATAAAGTTTCTCACATTTTCATCTCACAGTGTTATAATGGAGATTAAAATAAAAAACATGAACACAGAATCCATAAACATAAAATGTCTTTCCATTTCATTGTATCTTCTTCAGTTTCTTATAATAATGTCTTATAGTTTTCAATGTATAGGTATTTCACATCATTTGTTATGTTTACTCTGAGATATTTTAGTCTTTTGTTGCAATTGCAAGGAAAATTGGTTTTTTTCTTTTCTTTTTCTGAAATTTTATTTTTAGTATATAGGAATACAATGGATTTTTGTACATTGATTTTGTATCCTGCAACTTTCCTGTATTTGTTTATTGTTTCTAATAGTTTTTTGGTTAAGTCCTTAGAATTTTCTGCATAAAGAATCATACACTTCTGATGAGAATATGAATTGGGACAGCCACTATGGAAACTAGTATGGGGGTTCCTCAAAAAATTAAGAATAGATTTCCCATATGATCCATCAATTTCCTTTCTGGGTATTGACCCAAAACATCTGAAAACATTTATTTGTAAAGATATATGTACCTTTTTGTTCATTGCAGCATTATTCATAGTGGCCAAGACATGGAAACACCAAAGTGTACTTCCATAAATGATTGTGTAAAGAAGATACGGTACATACATACATACAATGGAATATTACTTGCCCATAAGAAAAGATGAAATACTGCTATTTGTGACAACATAGATGGATCTTGAGATTATCATGCTAAGCAAAATAAGTCAAATGGAAAAAGTCTAGAACTATATGATTTCACTCTAATGTGGGATATAAAACTGAAAGCAAATAAGACAAACAAACAAGCAAAAACTCATAGACAACTGTTTAGTAGTTACCAGAGGGTAAGAGGGGAAGCAGGCAGGTAAAAGAGGGGAAAGTGGTCAAATACATGGTGATAGAAGGAGAACTAACTCTAAGTATGAACACACCATGAACTATAAAGATGATGTATTATAGAATTTTACACTTGAAACTTATATAATTTTATTAACTAATGTTACCCCAGTATATTTAATTGAAAAAAAGACATGATCTCTGAACTCAGTGCAGGTATTCATTAATCATTGTCCTAAAAATATAAAATGCAAGTAATGATAAAAATCTCTGAACAAAAGTTCATGGTATTGCAGTACTGTGGTACTGTAATGAGACATAATAAAAGAATTTGACTTTCTCAAAGAAGGTCTAAGAAGACTCAAAGGAACTCAAAATAGACCTGAAAACGAAAGGATGAGGAGCATATAACCAGGCATAAAGGGAAGGAAGAGCGTCCTATGCAGAGGGAACAGCATGGGGTGGAAAGGAGCGTGGTGTGTACAAGGATCTGAATGATGACATGATGGATGTGAAACAGAAGAAGAAGAGGTATGGGGTGAGGGAGGTGATTTAGTGTGAATCCGAACTGCAGGGCCTTGACGCCCATCGGAAGGATTTGTAGCTCTGGCTTAAGAGGCATGAGAAACTAAAGAGAGTTTAAACAGGAGAGTGATGTCATCAGATTTGCACTGTAATAAGATCATTCTGGTTGAGGAATGGTTTGGAAGGGAAAGCAATAACCAGCTATGAGAGTTCTGCATTTGTTCAGGCTGTAGAGTGGTGGTAGTTGAAATACAAAAAAATATCAAGAGATGCAGAAAATATTTGAGGGATGAAATTGATAAATTGGTTCTGAAACCTAAGGAGAAGGTGTCAAGGATGACCCAGATTTCTGACTTGAACAATTGAATAAATGATGGAACAATTTCTTGAGAGAGAAGAATCTAAAAAATATGTAGTTTATTTTTTCTCTACTCTAATTCAACTAAATTATGCTCCCCAATCAATGTCCTAGGCACATTGTTAGGAATATCAATTATCATTATTATACCATGTGATGACAATTTTTTTTATGTGTAGCTTGTCAAAACACTTACTAGATTACCATGAAATAGTTTAACATTGATAGAAATTCTTTAAGACCAATGCTGATGCTCCAAATAGCCAAGAGTGTAACTGAGTCTAGGAATTTGGGTCATTAAAGAAGTTTCTTTTCATAATATGTTAGTATATGCTTATTGGTCTCCCTTGATTTAAAAATCCATTCATTCTGTGGGTTAGTAAATGTCCCACATGGATTTTTTTTTCCCTAGTTTTTTTAAGGTAGAAATGGAACCTGACATGTCTCTGGAATGCTACCAGAGGCTCCCAGCCCTCTCAGAGAAGACAGATGGCCATAATATGCCATCGCCCAGTATCACTCAAGGAATCATGAAAGCCTTGTCTCAGATAGGAGAGGGATTAGCAAAATGTGTTCTCTACTGGACTAAACACATAATTACACTAAAAATAGTAAGTAACATTTATTAAGCACATATATGACACGCATAGTCTCATTTGATATAATACTTGTAATGGTTCTATGAAATAGGTGTATTGTTATCCTCCATGAGTAGATAGAGACCATGGCTCAAAAATGGAAGACACTTTGACCAGTTGCCAAGCTGGTACTCAAGACCTCAACTTATGTCCCAAGTCCGTGATCTTACACCCTATGCTATATGAAAAAACCACAAAAGGAAAAATATATGAAATATTATTTATTAAGAAAGTAGGATCACAAGGAGAGAGTATTATGAATATTCTCTATAGTTAAGAATGAGCATTTTAAAAATTATTTTGTTTTTTTATTTTGTTTTTGTTTTTGTTTGGTTTGATTTGTTTCATATAACCAAAAATTTGAAGCTATCCTAGAAAAAGATAAACAATTACTGAATTAAAGTTGTGGGTTAAATTTCTCTGTACAGACATGGGAATTATAAAAAGGTTTTTTTAAATGTTGACATTCTGTGGAAACCAACTTACAACCATAAAATATTTTAGAAGAAAGAACTGAGGTTATATCTTTAAAAAGATTTCAAATCCAGGTATGAATATTTCCCCTGCAATGTGGCCAAATAGCCCATCACTTTTAGAAAAAATTCTTCTATTCTTATTACTTTACATATTATTATTTTTTTTAATTTAAAATTCTGGTGAATTTCATCAGCAAGTAAACCTCTCAAACCCATTTCTTAAAGATTTATTGTAAATTCTTCTGAATGATTTCTCTGGATTTGATGTTAGATCAAACACTTTAACATTAAACTTGGAAATTACTATCATTCCCGAAAATAATGTTGGAATCATAAAGATGCTGGCACAGAGATTTTAGAAAATTGTTATGTTTCATTGCTTTGCTTTTTGGCAGTTATGGACCTGAAAAATTTAGCATGCTCTTTATTCCCACTGTCATATGGCTCAGCTACATGCATGAATTCAAAATGGTTTCCATTATTGGAAGGAGACAATCTTATCACAGCATCAAGCTAGGTAACTTTTAATGTTCCAGATAATTGCTAAATTAAGCTCTCCCCACGGATATTTTATGGTTTTTATTTTGCTCTGAAAACCCCATTCATTTTTAAGGTAGCTGAATAAAGCTAGTGATACTAAACTCTTAAAAGAGATGAAGCAGGGAAAGAAAATACTGGCTAGATAGAGGGAGAATATTTAAAAAGGATAATGCTATCTGGTGAGGTACTTCCTAAGAACCATGATATTATTAGGCCCACCCTGGTACAAAGCAATAAGGAGATTATACATTTAAGCCAAATTCGATCAGTTGAAACATTATCAAATTTGTTTTAATTCAGAATTTTCATGGAGTGAATTCTGAATGGTGGCACTCAGTATAGCAGAAATATACCATGTAGAATTATTTGCCCTTTCATCTGTTTTTTAGCCATGGACCCATTTGATCATAATTTTAAATTAAAATTTGTTTCTTCTACCATATGCCTCATAATTCTAGATGTAATTTTCAGTATTTGACTCTATTACATCAAGTTGTACCACTTGATCCAAATGTGGACAGCTGCCTATTTTTGTTCTGCCAAAGAGTTAAGGATTATTTTTTACATTTTTAAATGATTGAAAAATCAAAATAAGAATAATATTTGTGTTAAAATTATATGGAACGCAAACATTAGTTTCCATGCACAAAGTTTTACTAGAACACAGCCACACCCATTTATTTACATACAGTCTATGGATACTTTTGTGCCACAATGGCAAAATTAGGTAGTTATAGAGAACCCATAACTCACAAAACCTAAATATTTACCATTTAGCCCTTTATAGAAAATATTTGCCAACCTGTAACATGAACAACTACTTTAATGTCCTACAATAGATAAACCTCA